>VWZV01005857.1:0-11184 GCA_013397155.1 Irena cyanogastra | reverse complement strand
TTGTATTAATAAAATATTTTGTATAGAAAATAAATGAATTTTCTATATAAAATTATGAATATGATTCATATGTTCATAAATTTATATAGAAATAGCAAAGGAAAGAAAATTTTGAAAAAAATGCTTGCCCCAAATACAAATTCAGGACAGAAAACTTTAGTAGAGAGGAGCTCCACTAAACAGTCCTGAAAAAAAAAAGTATTCCTGTGGTGGTTTGTTGGAAAGGAAAACAAATTTTCCTACAAGGATCAATGTTTAACAGAGCAATTGAAATGCACAGGGACATTATCCTACAGCTTAAAATCATTCCCACCCAAACCCTGCTCTCCTATCTGCTGTCATCAGACTTTTTCTGTCCCTCACCCTCCTGCCACCAAATTATTTTGACAGTTGGTGGCAATTTATTTCTGAGAGAATTATTTATTTGCATTAAAATACCTATGAAGACACAGTTGCTTGGAGTACAACTGCAAAAACTGTACCATTTTAAGTAATTCAGTATTATGTCATTTAAGTATCACACCACCTCTACTGCCTTGTGCCTCTGTTCAGGGGTGGGAAGAAACAGGGATGGTTTGGGTGGGAATGGTTTTAAGCTGCAGGATAATGTCCCTGCTCCTGTGCTCCCTCTCCAGTGCTGAGGAGTAGCTCAGCAGCCTCCATCCATCCCTGCAGCACCGGGACACCATGGTGTGGGTACCACTTTGTCCTGCAGCAATGATTCCACCTGGGAGAACCCCATCCTTCCCCTCCCAGCCAAGAGCAGCCTCAGCTTGGCAGCAACAAACAGCTGGGAGATGGACAGGGCTGGCGTTTCCAGGAGGAATCTCTGCTTTGGCTCACAGGGAGGCATTTTAGGATGCTGAGGATTTCCATCAGCAGCAGCAAAATGGGACATTTGTAGGTCCAGCCCTGGCCCCTAGGTGTGTGATCACAGAGCTGTGGAATGGTTTAGGTTGGAAGGAGCCTTTAAAGCTCATCTAGTCCAATCCCCTGCAGTGGACAGAGACATCTTCAAATAGATCAGGTTGCTCAAAATCCCATCCAACCTGGCCTTGAAATGTTTACAGGGATAGGAATCTACTGCCTCTCTGGAAAACCTCTATCTGTGCCTCACCACCCTCATAATAAAAAAAAAATTCTTCCTTATATCTGGTCTAAATCACCTGGTTTTTATTTTAAAACCATCACCCCTTCTCCTATAGCAACAAACACTGATGAAAAGTCTGTCCCCATTTTCCTTATAAGCCATGGGAAGTGATGGGAAAGGTCAGGCAGGGACAGGGTGGGAGCTGGGCAGAGGAGGACCTTGCCTGGCTCCCCAAAAACCCTCCAGGGGCAGAGAGACCTCAGGAGTGACCGAGCTGTTGGCTATGCCCATCCAACATCTGTGCAGCTTTAGCATCCTAAACACATGGCTCACCTGGCAACTCTTCATTCCCAAGGCTTGTTTTCCCAAAAAAAGTAAAAAGCTTTGGCTACAGGGATGAAATCACGGATATTTATGGCAGCTTTTCTTTAAAACTAGAAAAAATTGTAGCTGTATTTCTCTGATTGGAAAATATTTGGGAGTTTTTTTTCCCCTGTACTGCTTCCTTCCAACCCTGCAGCCCCTCGGTGCTGTTGGAAGGGCGTTGCTTTCCACAAAGATTTGCAGGAATATTTAACAAGCGGATGGATTGCTCGCAGCCAGCACTTTGGGAAGCCACACAGGCATTTTTTGGTGTGGTTTCCTTCGTGCATCGCTTGCATCCATCCTTCCCCAAGCCTCCCGCCTTCCTCCCACGCAGGGTTTCGAGTTGCTCCTCCTCCCCAAAGGCTGCAGGGATTTTCCGAGTGCCTCTCCCGGCGCTGAGCCCCCCTCTAGTGGCTGCTGCTCTGGAATGTTGGGATGTCGAGGGATGCGCCGGACTTTCGGGAACGGCCAGCGGTGCCAAAATCAGATCCCGGGAGGCGCCAAAATCAGATCCCGGGCCGTGCCAAAATCAGATCCCGGGCCGTGCCAAAATCAGATCCCGGGAGGTGCCAAAATCAGATCCTGCGCCAGAGGCCGGTGGTTCCTGCGGGATGGGGAGCAGCGCCCACAGCACATCCCCGGCTTGTGCCGTGCCCTGGCCGTGCCGCGGGGGGTTTGGCCGCTCTGGTGCGATTCCTGCCGCTCCTCCATCGGGATGAGCTGTTTGCGACGGCGGATTTGCCGTCCCGATGCGCAGGGAGGGGTGGGAATGGCAAGAGCCGTGTCAGGTCAAGGGTGCTTCTCCTTGCCGGCGGTTTCGCCTTGCCAACAGTTTGGATTTATCCAGACCAGACATGCCAGGGGAAAAGCTGGCTTTATTTGAAATCTCATTACGGCCCCTCTGCATTTCATCATCCTGCAGACGCTCTGTTCTGCAGCATCACTCCAGCAGGAATTGCAGGGGAAGCCTCCACGCCTGGTGGGAAGGGAGAAGTGCTGCAGAGCTCCCGACATCTCCACTTCTCCATCCCTGTGGACACACAGTCTGGGTAAAGGAGGAGAAAAGCTAGATGAGCTTTCCCACGAATCTGTTTAAGAAGTATTAAAGAGCTAGAGATAAAAGATTCTAAACAATCTACAACCTCGTGCTTGTGTCTCTGTAGAATGTGTTTACCAAAGAGTAGTTCCTTAATTAACCAATAGTGATAGTGCTTTAATTAAATAACCAATCAAGTCCACCTGTAGCGAACCAAGATATAAAAGAAGATGTCTCAATAAACAGGCCTCTTCTGCCCATTCACCTTCTAAATTGTCTTTAAAGTCTGTGTCATTTCTGACCCAAGAGTAACACATCCCTGTGGAGCTCAGCCTGCAGGAATGGCCCTGCAGCCCTTCCTGGGGTTCAACCACCAAACCTGGCTACATCACTAAATCTGCTGTTGATGGTGTTAACAAAACCCATCCAGACTGAATGGAGCAATCAGTCTTGATATCCATCCCCAAAACTCTTCTCCCAACAAGCAGCACATGCCAAGAATGATTTCTGACTGATGAAAACTCAGGAGGTTGTTGCTGTCTTTTATGGTCATGGATCTTCCCTGGGTTATCTTGGTTCCAATCTCAGTCTCAGGGCTGTTCCTTTGGCTAATTAAAGGACAACCATTTGTTAACTACTGACCAAAATTCCCAGTGCTCATTGAGATATTTTGCATTTTGCTCAGTTTGACTATTAAAGTAAACTGGAGCCAAGAGGGCTTGGAGCCCAGAGACTCCCTCTGGTCCGGGGCTGATCCCTCAGGGTGTTTTTGGGGTGTGATACGAGCACAAAACATTCCCATTAAATATGGAAACCTCTATTTTAACACTGAAATGTGGCAACAGCAGCACATTTGCCACCTTCCAGCTCAGTTATTTCCCTACATCACAGAAGCAGATCTGGGCAACAATTAGGATAATTTAAACTGGGATCTCAACTGGATTTCAACTTTAGGCTGGGATTTCCAAGCCGTGCTATAGGGGAGGAGGAGATCCCTGTCCCAAGGGATGTGTCACTGCTCAGATGGAGCAGGAGATGCCAGTTCAAAGCGACAATCCCAACCCCCTTGTCCCTCTTGAAGGTCACTGGGGACATAATGGGTAGAGAACAGCTCCTTTTATGCCATGTGAGATATTTATATATCTAAAGGCTGCTGGTCACTGGGAAGCTGCCCAAGACTTTAATGGTTTAATTGCTGTTTCCTGTATGTTCTCCTCTCTGTTGTTCATCACAGATGACAATTGTGGTTTCATGTCCACGGAGCTGGGCTGGGTCTCCCTGGGAATCTCATCTCCTCGTGCAATTACTGCTCCTGGACATCTCTGGGTATGTCCTTTAAGTCTCCCCCCAATTAAAATCATCCATAAAAACCTTATTTCCTAGTGGGAACTCCAAGGGGATGATGTTGGTCCCTTTTTTACCCTGAGGTATAAAGGAGGGATGGAGCAGAGATCTGGACATCCTTGAAATAACCCATGAAACTGCTGGGGTGAGACCAGGATGCATGACAAAAACCAGGGGTGGACTAGAAAACAAGCACATTTTGGGTACTCTGGGACTCTCTGCTGGTGCCACAGAGCTGCATTAGAGCAAAACAGGGCACAATTAGATCTTCTCAGCCTTGCAGATAAATATACCATTTGCTCCACCCTGATATTGATCCTGAAATAAAACCATGCTGCCCTCCACTCCCACTGCCATTATCTCCAACCCCAAACTCCCAGAAAACCCAGCAAGAAACCCCCGGATCATAAAATTGCTTCCAACTTCTTGATTGTATTTTTAGTGCTCTTTCTAATGTACTTTGGATTTGCCTCCTGGTTTTGTGTTTTTAGCTGCTCGAGTAAACTCAGCTCATCCCTCAAAGCTTTTGGATATTGAGGTTTTTAAGAACTGAGTTTTGCCTTCGGGGCCAGGGGCTTTAGGGAAAACAACATATATACATGTGGATATGTATTCCCACAGATATTTATACCTTCATAAAATGGTGAAATTACACGAGCTGGGGACACAAGAATCTCTTTGAGAGGGTGACAAATCACCTACACCCAATGCAGCAGGGACTGAGGTGAGAGGACAAAGGTTGGCTGGGCTCATTTGAGCTGATCCCTTGTGGGTTTCACACATGAACCCCCTTTCCATGTCTGGAAACACTGGGACACTCCTTGAATTTGGGCTGGGCTGCAGCCAAGGACTGGATGTTTGCTTTAAATCACAGAGGTTTCTTCTGCCACGCTCTAAAAGCTGATCCTGGGCTCGAGTCGTTCCAGGCTGAGTTTTATCAGTGACAGGAGGGAGAACCTGGCAAAAAGGATTATAAATCTTTCAGGACATTAAAAAAAAAAATAAAAAGGAGGTCTCTTCTCCCCTGGACATTTTAACAGAGGGGGTTGGCCTGGGATTGAGTCGATGCCCCTCCCATGCCTCTCTGATTATTTCCCTTCCTGGCAATTTCTCCTCCAAAGCTGCCACTGGCATTCAGGAAATCTGCTGGGAAAAGCTGCTGGGAATTGTGTTTGTGTGTGGGGCTGGTGCCACCTCTGCCATGGGCACTGCTGACCCTGCTCCACTGGCTGCTCTTTGGGAAAAGGTCAGGGCATCAGGACCAGGTGATCCCAGCCCAGGGAGCTGCTCCTCTGCCATGGCATCACAGGAAGGATTTGAGCCTTCATATTTAATGCATGAGGAGCACCGGGATGATCTTTTTATAGCTGGTGCTCTCAGACTTAATTTTATTTTAATTGTTGGGTAATAAGGGGTTTGAAATTTGGGGTTGGGCCCCCAGGTTGGCAGGAGAGGTCTGTAGGATCAAAATCTGGAGTTTTGCTGGAACCAATTCCTTATCCTAAGGACCAGGGACCACTGGGGAGCTCACGGTTCATAGAATCACAGAATGGTTTGGGTTGGAGAGACCTTTAAAGGTCACCTAGTCCAGCCCCCTGCAAGGAGCTGGGACATCTTCAGCCAGAGGATGGCTCCTGGCCTGGAATATGCTGGAGCTGGGCAGGGAATGATGATGGAATGGTGGATTCAAGCTCCTTTTTCACCTGAGTGCACCTTCAACTTCCCCTTCCCTGAAACTAAAGAAAGTATTTTGGATTAAACTCTGATTTTGAGCTGTTAGGTTTTGTTGCAGAGGAATGGGAATCTGGAGGCCTGGAGTGTACACTCTGTTTTGCCAGTGATGTGCTGGCTGGCAGGTTTTCCCTCTGCTAAATCCATGCATAATCCTCCTTGTACCTTGCTGGATTTGGCCCCCAGTTTGGAGATGTACTTGTACCATCCTTCAGTGGGTTAAAAGCTGTCAGTTTTCCCTCTCCAGACACTGTATTGCCCTTTCTTCTCTGCTGATTTTGGCCTTGCTAATTTTAAAGTGAAATCCTTGAATCTCACACAGTGCTCCTGAATTTTAACCCCTGGCCCATGGATGCTCACAAGGCAGCTCTCATGATATTGAGATTTTCACACCACACAAATGAGGCAAGAAAGAAAGAGATGGGAATTGGGAGTTATTTTTAAGGGTGTCACTTCTCTTTTCCATTGGCTGCCAGTGAAGGAAGTAGCACACAAAGAACCTTTGGGATTTTAATCGTCATTTCCAGGTTAGCTGGACTGATGGACTGATGTTAGGGTGGAACAAGACCTTTGGATCTCACTTGGCCCAGCCCCGGCTGCTCCTTAGCTATTCTTTTAAAGCAATTTAGTGTTTTTTTCCAAGAATGATGGGAAATACTGGGCTGTAACCCAGCCCCTTGTCCCAAGGCGGGATCAAGTGTTTTCTCCTGTCATTCCTGTCACACATTTCTCTAACTTGGTATTCAAACCTCCCAGGAGCAGGGACTCCATCCTGGTTGCAGGTAATCCATCCCAGACTAAATTAATCTTCCCTGGTAGCAGGAAAAACTCCCAGTATCAACAGAATCAAACAATATTTATTTTATTTATTTTTATTGTACCAGTCACTGCCCCTGGTTCTGTCTGGGCTGTTGGGATCATTAACTCTGGGCTAATGAGGGCAGTGTTAAGAGGATGCTGCACTGGGGAGTGATAAGGAGAGAGGATGGAGAGGTAAATCCAGGTCCCTCCTAAGTCTGGAGTTAATCACTGCTGCAGGGCCCTTTCCCACTGCGAATCACATCCCATCACATCACTCCATGTGAACCAACCCCGGGCATTTCCCTTCTCCCCAGGAAAATCTGACCAGAGAAATTCCTCGCCGTACAGCAGAGTGGTGAGGGAAAGGAGAAGAAAATGCAATATAACGGGCCACAATATGGTGCTACCTATAAATATTTTACCAGGAAAGGTATGCAACTGGTATTTTGAACAAATCCCCAGCCACAGTTTTAATAAAGTGCCTTTAGCTGCCACTCTGCCGTGTTTAAATCTAATTCCAGTTGTCAGTCAAATCGCTGCGTGTTATTAACCTATGGGCATAATTGCCTATTCCAAGTCTGCAGCTCTAAGAGGCTTTATGTATGATTGTAATAAATGAAATAACTTCTTTGATTCCAACTCCTCGCTGAACACATTGACATTGGAAATTACACATGCACACACATCACTTTTGTCTCTCCTTGGATGAGAGATTCTCAGAGCGGCTGCGGCTGCAGAGGAAGGCCCGGGTGAGCAGGGAAATGACTGAGCTTTGCATTAGCTCATCCCTACAGCTGGTGCCACACGGAAACACTTGCTCTGAAAAGGCAAAATCTCCATAAAAATAAGCGGACGTTCGTGGAATTGCCACCGTGTGCATCAACAGCAGAGAAATCCTCGTGCGCTGCTGTGGCCTGGGGGATTTCTATCAGATTTTAGTCCCTAACCTCTTCCCTCCTCCCCACCACGCTGTATTTTGTGCCGGTAGGAGGAATTGATGCTGCAGGAGCCATTGGCGAGTTGGTTTATTTTTCAGTTCTCACCACTGGGGCAAGGGGAACATGGAATTCAAAAGGCAGAGGCAGCATTCTCCAGCCTTTTTGTGCTGCCAAAAAACCACAGCAGAAGTGAAGGGTTGCTGACCAGTAAAGGATGTAGGTGCTGTGAGTAACAGGTCCCTAAAAGTATCATCTCAGCTTCTCTGGTTATGGCCCCCCAAGCAGTCATTTATTGTTCAGTCTGGAGAAATGAAGGCACTGGAAAGACCTTAGAATCCTTTCCAGTGGCTAAAGGGTTCCAAGAGAGGGACCTGGGACAAGGGATGGAGGGACAGGACACAGGGAATGGTTTCCCACTGCCAGAGGGCAGAGATGGATGGGATATTAGGAAGGAATTGTTCCCTGTGAGGGTGGGGAGGCCCTGGCACAGGGTGCCCAGAGAAGCTGTGGCTGCCCCTGGATCCCTGGAAGTGTCCAAGGCCAGGCTGGACGGGGCTTGGATCAACCTGGGATAATGGAAGGTGTCCCTGCCCATGGCAGGGGTTGGAATGAGATGCTCTTCCAGGTCTTTTCCAGCCCAAATCATCCTGTGATTGTGTGAGTTTATGAATCCATCCAATCTTGTTGAGGAGCTCAGGATCTGCCCCTCCAACTGCAGTGCAGCCATTGGAATCTCTCTTCTTTCTCCATCCTCTGGAATATGTGACCTTGTGCATCAGACCAGCCCCATTCCCACCTCAGGACTCAGCCCTGGCTTCCTTTTCCCCATGTGCAGTGGTTTCTTTGGCTCTGCAGAGCAAAGCAGGCAGGAATCACTCCAGGCACTGGGATACCCCAGCACCCCTGGGCACCGTGAGCACACACAACTGTTCCCAACTGTGCCATGGGAACATTGGCCTGGCATTCCCAGCCATGCAGGGAGTGCTGGACCCACCTCCCAGCCCCAGGGTGAGATGTGGGTCCCCTTTCTCCCAGCCTCTGCACGGGGCAAAGCTCACTGGCTTTTCCCCTTCGGATTCTCGTGGCGGCACCGCGCCTCTCCACGGTGCTGATCCATCGGGGCCTTTCAGCACAGCTCCTGATGGGAATTAATCTAATGGCCGGTCCACTCTGGGCATTTGGGACAAACATATTTTGAGGGGATGATTTGAGATGCCTCAAGACAGGGTGGCCTCGGTGTGTGGAAGGATCAGTGAAGCGTCGTCCCCGCTCCTCAGGGTGCCGCGTTCAGCCTCCCTGTGTGACCCCTTAATTTCCAGTAGTGATGTCACTGAATTCCCTGCTCGTGGTTGCGCTGCCGGGCTAAATTTAGAGTGTTTGAGATGATTTGTGACTCTGTTGCTGGGGGGAGGCGGGGCGGGGGGGATGTCGGGGAATGACATGTGAGTCCTGTGTCATTGAGGCTCGTTTGGGCTTTAAAGACGGTGGAGTGCAGAGATGACAGCGCTGTCCAGGAAGAGCAGGGAGGAAAAAGGAGATGGGACTCTCGGCCCTTTTTATAGTCTAACCAATTTAATCGAGCTCGTTGCTTAGCTGAGACATTAAGAAAGGATTTTCCCCTCGAAACCTGATTAGATTTCCCAATAAAACGCCCACTTTGACTGCTGCTGCTAGGAGATGTGTTGGCTTTTGGTTCATGGAGGTACACAGCATAAAAATAAAGGGAAAAAAGGAGCTGGATGCTGCAAGGATATGAAGCAAAAGACATTTCTACATGGAGACCATCATCCTGCTTGGGGCTGGGTGAAGAGTAGGGCTGGCACTTAACAGAGATCTGGGAAATGAGGGAAATAGAGGAATTTCCCACATCTTCCATTCCACCTCCCCCGCTGGAGCTGGAGCATCTCCAGCCCAACCAGCGCTGCAGTGGCAAATGAATCGGTCAGGGGTGGGCGTGGGCAGGGAGAAATAAAACCGGCATAAAATCACAGATAGAAGGATCTTTGCTCCCCACGAATCCTCTCCATCCATCCCTTCCCTGTGCCCACGGGATGGGTGCCCTGGAGTCCCTGCCCCCGGCCCCTTCTAGCGCACGACCTTGAGAGCCAGACGCCTGAAGGTTATTTGGGGGCATTGCTGTGTTAATCAAAGCTGCTTAATTCCCCCCATAATCCAAGTGGGGATGGAGCCTGGCAGGTCCCTGCCGTTATGTTTACATCGGACTGCGGGTGGAGGGAGGAAGGAGGGGACAGAGAGGGAGGGGGGAGCTGACGTGCTTGGAATAAAACCGTGCCACCTCCTCCTCCATCCCTCAGCGANCCCCCCCGTGCCAATTCCCTTCCCAAAGTGTCCACCCCGAAGAGGAGGGGCTGCACTGCAGCTCATCTCAAGGGGGCAAAGGTCTTGGAGGAACCCCCGGCCTGATTTATTCAGGGCACAGCAATATTTCTTGGGATTAGTATTAATAAGAGCCTCCTGCCCCCTCCTCTCCATCCCCCTGGGCTGAGCCCGAGGGAGGCAGCCGGGCCCCGCCGGGGGTTCCAGGCCTTCGGATGCACGGTGATGGCGTCTCCTCATCCCGGCCATTTCACAAGACAGAAAACAGGTTGTGTATTTATTTGGGGTTATTTAGGTCTTGTTTTCCTCTCCCACGCCGCAGCTTTAAAAGAAAATCTGTCCTGTTTGTGAGGGCCGGGTGCTGCGGGGCCGGCGGTGCCGCAGAGGGATGCTCTGCACGTAGTGCGGCGTGGCAGGGATCTGCCTGCCAGGATGGGGGCAATCCCAAAGAGAAGACACCCCAAATCTCTTTCTTTTCCCCCCTTTTATTCACTACACAGGACCCCTCTGGCAGTTCCGACTCTCCTGGAGGTCCAGGATGCAGTGGTGCCCGCCCAGAGTTGAGCAGGCGACCGTGGGCTGCCGAATTGCAAGGCTCAGGTTTTTATTTTGGGGCGGATTTTAACATTCGCCCCCCACCTGGTGCTGAGTTCGGGTCCTTCAGGGGGGTCCTGCCTCCGCCGCCGTAAAGAGACGGGAGAGAAACCTCCAGGAACAAAGGAGAGGATGCAGGAACCCGCAAGGAAAGAGCTTTATTGGCACGGCCCGAGGGGCTCCTCGCGGCATCCGCAGCGGCCCGGGATGCGAGCCCAGGGAAGGATGTCCCGAAATACCTGCAGAACCCCTCGGCGGCTGCAAAGAGGCGTCCCAGGGAGCCCGAGCTGCTGTCAGCGTTCCCAAGGGTACCATTCCAGAGGTGAGGCTCTGTGCACGGAGCTGCAAAGAGAGATGGGACCCCCCGCGCTGTCACCAAGGGCCCCTCAAATTTGGGACAGCTCTGCAGATGCCCTGAGGGGTGGGAAACTGTCCCCTGCAGTAAGGCCTGTCCTTCCCCAGTGCCAGGCACCTGCTGGGAGCACTGGGATGGGCCGGGATGAAGGGATGCGGGCCGGCCTCCAGCTGCAAAGAGAAGGGAGGAGAGGAGAGGGATGGGAGAAGGGAAAGGAGGTGAAGGGCCCCAGCGGGGAGCAGGGCAGAGCGGTGGTGATGGCTACAAGGGTGGAAGGGAAAAAAAAACCCGAAATAAAAATAAAAGCATGAAAAAGGAGGGGAAAAATAAACCAATGGCGTGTCGGGGTGGGGGGCAGCAGCCCCTGTGCTGCAGGAGGCTCTGGGGGGCACCTGCTCCGTGTTAGGCCGCGGGGTCGCAGCATCCCTGCGGGGTCGCAGCATCCCTCCCTCCCGCTGCCTCCAGATTTTTGAATTTTATTTTATTTTCTGAATAATTCAGTGCTGTTTCTCTCCTCCTTCATCCTCCCCCCCCACCTCCCCTCGGCTCCTCGCACACACACGCCTCTCGCCGGGGCTGTGTAAGGAGTATA
>VWZV01005856.1:403323-417886 GCA_013397155.1 Irena cyanogastra | reverse complement strand
AATCAAAGCGAAAAAAAAAAAAAGAGTTTTACCTGCATTTTGTAGAAATCTGTACCAGTCAAACGTTTTGCTGGGTGTGGTCTTAATTCCTGCATGGAAAAAAGAGATTGCCATGTTCAGTGTGCCCTGGCAGGCTGAGCTGGGGCTGCTGAAGGTTTTTTGAGGTCTAACAGAACAACCCAGCCCAGCTCAGGGGAGCAGGAACACAAACCCAGCCCAGCTCAGGGGAGCAGAGCACAAACCCAGCACAAACCCAGCCCAGCTCAGGGGAGCAGGAACACAAACCCCAGCACAAACCCAGCCCAGCTCAGCAGCCTGGGGCCAGGGACACAAACCCCAGCACAAACCCAGCCCAGCTCAGGTGAGCAGGAACACAAACCCAGCACAAACCCAGCCCAGCTCAGCAGCCTGGGGCCAGGGACACAAACCAGCAGGCACCAAACACGGGGATGAAGGAAAGGGAATGTCTTGCCCGGGGTTTCAAAGCTCTCACCTTGACTTTGGACGTATATTTTCTTCCTAGCATCTGGCTTTAAAGAGAAGGAGAAGGAAAATAACTTTCAGAGTTCAACATAAAAATATCTATTCAGTCTTGAAAAAAAATCCCCACAATAAAGAGTAACAAAACACATGTCAGTGTGATTATCTCTTGACTGTTAAAAATCAAAACTAACTATTAGATACATTAAGTAACTCCAAAAGCCAACAATGTAATTTATATTTACTATGTCCACTTATGGTATCAATGAATCAATTTTGCAATAAACACAATTACCAAGTTAGTACAAATATATTCTTTAGTTTGTGTCTGTATTCTTTCTTATGATCATTACCCTGTTTTCCTGGAATAAAACAAATTTCAACTGTCTAGCTGAAAATCAGCTCTAGTCCCCAAAAAGCTGTTGGTCTTGGAAGACTGGTTTTGAAAATCCAGTTTACATTTATCCATAATGCAATTTATAAACATATCCGTTTCAGAAGCTGCTGTCAAATATGCAGAGTTGCCTAGACAGGAAAACTGGTACCTGGTAGTTACTGCAGAACATTCACAAATAAAAACTGCAAAATAAATTACCTTAAAACAGCTGTAGTAAAAGAGGTAATTACTACACTTCCAAAATCACTCCTGAAGTGCTGTTATTTAATTTAGGTGATTAAAGAAGCAACTTCCTATTTCAATATCTTTCTATAACTCCAGCTGTGGATTTGTGGAATACTTTTTTTTTTTAAATGAAAAGAAAATCAATCCAGAAACAAACTTCTAGGCAACCAATTCTTGAACCAGTCAGCTCAGAAAATAGGAAGCCACAGAAGTGATTTTTTTTTTTTTTAATTGCAGAGATTTTGGTTTTCCCTGTTGTTCCTTTGTGGCTGCCCCTCAGTCCCCTGCCCAGGCAGTGCAGTTACTAAAAAGGAACTGGGAAAAGAACCTGAAAGAAAAGAGGTCACTGAAAAAGTCACCTCCAGGCAGCTCACAGATGGGAAGGAGGTGGTTTCTGAGAATCACAGTGAACAATGTCACCAAAATGACACCAAAAAGCAGCAAATGCACATGGGAATGAAGTGGGGGAGAAAAGCTCTGTGCCACAGTGGAAGCCTGAGGATATTCCAGGCACTTTGTCTTTCCTGAGCTTCTGTGTTCAAAGGATTTAAAAATAATAAAAATCGTTTAACACATCATTACATTATTTTACCACTTAACACTGGACCTTCTCTGACTAGCATTTGGAATTACACAGCAGGGTAAAAATGATGAAATGATGAAAACCCCTGCACACAACAGCACAGCACTGCTGGAGGCAGCCCAGCACTGAACTCGCAGGGAAAGTGGGAGCGAGCAGAACAGACCCAGGAAGAAGGAGGGCAAGAGCAGAGGGGCAGCCCAGCCCTGCCTGCCCCTCTGGGACACACACCCGCAGCTCCTGCCAACACCACCCTCCACAGGGAATTCGGCTGAGCTGCTCCCTCCGTGCCCTGCTGGACCCAGGTGCCCAGGACAGACAATCCAGCCCTGGCAGGGCTGGGCCAGCGAGGGGAGACAGCAGGGACAGGGGACAGGCACAGGGAGGTACTCACACTTCACACTGCAATTCTGTCCCTGTTCTTTATTTTAAATGGGCCTGAGGAGAATGGCAAATGAAATTGCATGCTAATAAAACTGCTTTGGGTGATTCTTCTGCACCAGTTTTCTGCTGACCACAAGCACAAGGTCTGTTACAGTATTTCAAACTCACTTGGAATACAGATTCCAAGTACAATGAAGATTATTGCAATTCTCTAGCACTATTTAGCACACATTTCAGCAGCATGCACATCTGCTAATCCTGCAAGCATTGCCACATCACATAAACATACCCACTCTGCTGCTGCCAGCTCCTTCATCTCCACTGTGAAAGCCACTGCAAACCTGGTTAAATGGACAAAAATAGCTGGGATCATCTGCTTAAAGTGTTTAAACATAAAAAAAAAAGTACTTCAGAAAAAATCTTGATAAGAACTAAGATCAGAGGCTTACAAAGCTGATCCCAGCTGAAAGAGGGAAAGCAGGCTTTCCACTGCTCCAGCAGAAAATCGTGGTTAAACCAGCAGCAGCTCCTCAGGCTTTCCCTCAGAGCCCTGGGGAAGGTGAAGTGAGGATCTCCCAAGGTAAGAGAAACCCCAAATAAGGGGAGAGCTGCCAGTTCACCCAGATGGATGCACACAGCTGGAACCTGGATTTCCTGCTCCTGCCTCACTGCAGAGCCCTCGTCCCAGCCAGCCCAGGGGTCAGGAGGGAGCTGAACTGCCCCTGCTTCCATCCTGTGCCTTGCCAATACCCAGGGCCACTGTTTGCAGCCCAGTTTAACTCAAATTAAGGATTTCAAACCTTTCCCCAGCGTTCTCACCTTGCTCCTGTCAATGAGTAACAAAGCTAAAAGCAGCCCTGACAGGAACAGTTTTCAGTTCGGGGTGTCCCATCACAGCCCAAGGCTGATTTCCAAACACACTTTCCAAACAAGTTATCCTAAGGGAACCTTGGTGTAGCACCCAGGAGCTGCAGGAGATGTTTGTACAGAGTCAGTGGAGAGCCCCTGCCCAGGGGAGAGCTCAGGAACGTGCTGGATTTTAATGAAGCTTCTGAGTTGTACTGGAGCACAAACACGTGCTTGCATGTTCCTAAATGGAAGTTCAGTGTTAAATGGGGACCCTCAGCCCTGTGTGAAGCCACGTCTGAATGGCTCCTTCACACGAGACACTTCTGCTTAGCAAAACACCTTTTTAATTGCCTGTAGAGATATTGACTATAAAAGAGAGATCATCACACATTGCACTGATGGTTCAGTGCTTGTTTTTCATGTAATTTCTGAAATGTTTCTGTCTGACCCCATAAAGGCTCGAGATAAAGCTCAACAGTCCCTACCAGGACAGAGCTGCTCCACTGGAGATGTTCTGTCATAATCTGAGGGCATGAAATCACAATCATTCATGAGAATTCCCACAAATGCTGAACTGTAACTCCTACTTCTGTTTGCTGAAACAAACCTTATTCCCCCACATTTGTTTTGTAGGATCTGCTTTATGGCACTCCAAGGAATTTCACGCACACGACTTGACAGCTTTAAGGTTATTAAAGCCCCTGCAAATGCTTGTTTTGTCAAGTTGCACGTGCTCCCTTCCCAGATTTTGCAATTATCCTTTCAATACATCACATTAACAAGCATAAAAAGATGTTGCTTCTAAGTCTACAAAATACTGTTCAATAGGAAAAAAAAATACCCTAGAGGAGTACAAGCAGCATTTAGAGGGATTTGATTAAAAATGAAACACTCATAAGGCTAGACAGTGCTCAATAGTTTGTTTTATGGAATGTGCTGGCATATTGTACTGGACAAGTAATCTACAATTCATGATGCTTTCTGCTTAGAACCCTGCAATCAATAAAGGAAAAAAAAATCAATGTTTCTTTTAATAGCTATGCAATGAATAAGACCAGTGATGCTACTGGAGAAGAGGTACATTCAGAATAACTTCTGGAAAACTGAGTTACTTTCCCTGTAGCAGAGAAAATATTGTAAACTGCATAAGAATGTCGTGATACATTTTGAAAAATCATAGATAATGCAAGCTATTAAGGTGTACTTCAGGTTCCCAACTCAATACCATTAAAACATGCAGTAAAGCACAGTTTTGTATTAGCTGTATTTGTGACAGACAATATCTTAAACAGAGATGGATCAAATGGACACACTCGGGGATTGCTTTTATGTATTTCTCATTTTGCACAGTGCTGAAATTTATCTGACACATTAGATATATTTTTCTTTTCCTTCAGACCTGTTTAAAGAATAACTTCTGATTACTTGATAACAAAAGTAAACAAGAACATAAATTTTTTCCTGAGTGGAACCTTAAGTTGCTTTCAACTCCAAGTCAGACTAAGACACAAGAACATGCCCTAATGATTTTTCAATGAGCATGATTAAGTGCTGTCTTTAAAATCTGTTTACTTACCACGTTTTATAGGGGATTACAGGCAGAGCAGCACACCTCTGCCACTAAGTGAGCCAATAATAGCTGGAAAATAGAGTGGTATCAGCAAGGATAAGGCAGGAGAGAGAAGCCTGGTGCAAATCCTGACCCAAAATCCATCCTGCTCTGTTTGCACCGACAGAAAGGTTTCCTCCCCCACCGTGGCCATGATCAAACACTGCTGAAGTCAACAAACCTTTGGATCAGTCAGGAGAAAACCTCTTTTCTGGGGATGTTGAAACTATGAAAAATGCTCAAAGTCCTGTTTAGTTTTTAGTGTTTTCCTCTGGTTTATGATCAGTTCTTGATCTACATTTGATGACTACACTGGCATGTCACTACAATTTTCCAGACTTTAAAACACCCTGAAAACACTGCCTTGTCATTTCACCTAAAAACTGAGAGAATTTGCTTAAAGACTTTTTTTCAGTCTCTGCTTCTTTGCTCATGGACCCAGGGAAAGGATCACATTAGCAGGAGAAAAAATAAAAGAAAAAAATTCTGCTTGTACTTGAGGGATCTGCTTTTCAACGAGCTGCCTGTGAGGAGCAGGGAAATACAAAACAAATAAACTGCACACAGCCTGCTTGTTCTGATCAAACTGTTCCACTTCCACCACTGAATCACAAAATAATAATAAAGATCACAAGGATTTCAAGAAGCCCAGCCTTGTCTGCTGGCCTACACATCTTCCAGTGATTCCAAGTGTGCAGGGAAAACTTCCTAAAAGATCTGCCACACAAAACTGCAATTTCCTGTCCTAGATCTTTCACCCCTGCTCTTACCTGGCTTTCTCCAGCACTGCTCCCATTACCTGGCGTTTCTCTTTGCACTTGATATCTTCATTTACATCTGTCCCACCAAAGATGATTCCAAAAGGAATTCTGCTCCCTGCAAGGAGAAGTTGGCCAACACGTCCATGTAATGACCAGGAGTGGAAAAGTGCATTGATAACACTGAACCACCTATCTGAGCAAAAACCTCTGAAAAGGAAACTTGAATTTTTATTTTTTCAGCACTGTAACCCCCCCATACAACAACCATGCACTTTCACAGGACATCAAACCAAATGGGAAACAAAGTTTGTTGATAAAGATAGAAAATGTACCATAGATTGCACATTTGCATTTGAAAGTTAAGTGAGCTGTAAGATCAGGATTTATTAGCATTGCTAATTTCCTCATTACTAAATGAGATAGCAAGCAAAAAGAATGAAAGACTAATTACCATTCTGGCTACTTGGAGAATTTCCTTGGCATTTGTTGATATTACACTCTAATGTCTGCAGGTGAAGGGAGTTAATGTGCACTATCAAAGCACCAGTGCCTCTAATCTTCAACAGACAGACTGTCTGTAACACCATATAAAATATCCTATATAAAATATGTATTGCCTCTTTAATAAATTTAAAAAATGAATAATAATTATGTAATCTATTTTGTGTGCTGATCCTGTAAACAGAATTTCCAGGATGAGGCCAAACAGATCAATAGTATGGCAGCAGTGGCAGTGTGAGTGTAATCCCTGAATTTCTGAATGCTTCAGGAGCCAGGAATGTTCTCTGAATCACTTTTTTCCTCCAAGAAGTCTGCAATAACTTTTACACTTGGACTCTGGTCTTCTCAGCAATCTTACTATTACTGTCCTGCCTTTCAGAGATTTTTGGTTTATTTTTCTTTCAGTTAGGGTTAGGGTTAGAACAGTGCAGCTGATTTATTTAAATTCCTGAGCTTTTGTAAAGTATCAGGCTTTTCAGGTCACTTGGCATTTTGAAAAGCTAACAGCAACAGCATTTGGGCATTGCCATGGAAGTTAAACTCCAATAAAATTTTACTCCAATAAACTGTTAAAATTCAACTTTATCTTTTGTTCTTCAGCAAAAATCCCCCCAAAACCCCCCAAAAAATGGTGCTCAGACCTTCCATAAGCCTCTTCCAAAACAATTGTCAAAAACTGCCTGGTCAAAAACCCAATCATCTCTATTTTCCAACAAGCCTTAATTCATATGCTAGCACAGCTCATTTTACAGACTTATTCTGTATTTGTATTTCAGGTCCCTGCTGAAATCAGAGCCCCTCTGGAACAAAAGAAGCCCAGGCAGAGCAGACATCATAATTCAGGCTTTCTGCAAAGCCACCAGCACAAACTGGGGGGGCACTGCTGAAGTCTCCAAACTAACACAACAGAAGATCTGAGATCTGATGGAAGCGTGCAATTATGTGCCTTTGTTCCAGGGAACAGATTTCTATATACAAGGTGCTCTCAGAAAAGGATGCACACTTGCAATTTCAGTAGGTGACTGTCTGTAATTTCCAGAGCCAGTGCTTCTAGTGTATCATTAATGGCGGGTTAAAATTTTGTTCTACGTGGCTGGAGAGAATGGAAAATTTTATTATTTGTCTGATAACATCCTGTCTCCTATAGTTTAGCTGACAGGAATGTTATTTCATGTCACAAAACTCCGACTCATTTTTGAGCAGAAAAATCAAATTAGCCTCCCTGCTTTCTTCCATTTGAGGCCAGCTCTACTTAGCCAAGCCATTGTCCTCTGAAAGAACACATTTGCTGAAAGGATCCTAATGTTAATGTAATGCTCTTATCCTGATGTAGTTAAAGCACTTAATTATCAAAAGCACTATGTGGTTTAAAAGTACATTTCTTCAGGTCTCTCTGTATCAGATCTCCCATTGAGAGGGATTTTTAGCATTTCTGAACGTTTGCTGAAGTGGATAAACAGAGCAAGGATATTCTGTGTGGGTTCATAGGTTTATAGCCATTTATAACAGTTAGGATTCATTCTCTTCCCTTGCAGGACTATTTTAGGAGGTATTTTTATTGCAAAGCAGAAAGAGGATTACCTTGCAGCAGTCTGCCTCCTTTGTAGAGGTGAATAGCCAGGGCTGCATCAAACTTGTCTGTGGAGGTCAGGTTTGCTATTTCAGTTGGACTTTCATACATGAAAGCATCTTTAAGAACACAGATATGACCTGCAGCATGTAGATGATTCCTTCATCATTGGAACAAACAGAAAAAGAATAAAGAAGTGACTGTTAATGTTATAGGCACACCAGTGTATGAAGTAAACTCAATCAAAAAGTTTTTCCTTAAACTTTGCTCTGACTTTCAACTTTATACCATTTTTGTTCAAGCAACCAGGAGCTGTTTATAAAGCTGGTTTTTTGGTTTTTTTTCCTGGAAGATATTTGTTATCTTCACCACTGTGAAGCCACAGGCACACTTCCAAACAACAAAACACTGCATGGCCCATAAATTCCAAAAATCAGAAAAAATGAAGTGTGCCCAGGACCCTTCCTGACTCAGCTTCAACTCATTATTCTGGAAGCTTCCTTTGGAAGGGAGTGTGTCAGACTTTGCTCTTAGAGATCCTCAGACCCCTGTTCTGGGGAAAGGACGCCAAGTGAAGAAAGCACGAACATGTCCAGCTAGTCACTGCTACTAAAAACACAGAACATCAAAAATGAATGCATCAGGAAAGCCAGAGAGTTGGATTGTGTTCTGTTTCTGTTTGATGGTGGGCTCAATTGCTTCTTGTCTTAGCTCACCCACTTATAAACCAGGCAAAGGAAAATTGAAGTATAAGCAAAAAACTAGACAAAAGTAATTACACAAATACCTTCACAACCTGCTTTAAAAATCTCAGTTCCAAAAGAAAAAACAACAAATCCAAAAACAAACCCCTCACAGCCAGCTTACCCACTCATCTTTAGATACACTGGTTCCTCATACTAAAACACTGAGGCAAAGCCTGCCAGAGCCAGGGAACTGACTGGTGACAGACAGCTTTACTGCTCTCCCTGAAACCAGAATCAGCCATCAGTGTTCCCAAGCACATCAGCCAAACACATCCAGGACAAAATCTGTGTCTGCCAGCAGGAGCGTGTGCATTGTCAGTACCATAAAACCACCACGAGAACGCTCTCTGCTGATCCCGTGTTGGTGCAGCTGATTGATTTCCCATCAGGTATTAATTGTTCTGGCATTAAAATCCTCCTCACTCATTGACTTCCTGGATAATGCCAGCTTTCATTTCCTGACTATTGCACAGCCTCCCAAGAGCTGCAATTCTCTGTCCTGCAGAAGTTAGTCATTCCTGCAGAAACGGGCGCTGGGAGTGCTGTAAAATGTCTGGAGGCCTGGAAGGAATGTGTCAGCACCACATCAGACAGAGCTCCACTGGCACAACAGATGGTGCTGGATTTCCTCCTCATCCTGAAAAGAAACTCCCTTAATTCCACCGTTCGAAACAAGACCAATAAATTATGATAAATACTAATACATAATAGAACACAGCCACATTTTAAGCTCCCTATTTACACTGCTGAGCAATTATTAACACCAGTTGCCCCATGAACTGGTTCCAAGTACCTGCCTCGCTCTGGAAAGAGGTTCTCAATTTATATCGAAATAATGATGCCCAAATCTCCCAGCTGTGCAGAGAAAATCTCTCGGGCAAATACTTGGGATGCTCGTGCCTGCATTCCACAATTTCACAGGTGCTCATTAAATGGTCTAAAAGGATTTTTTCCCATCAGTATTCCAATTACCATAAATCACTATCATGTACAAGCAGTATGTTTGCATATTGCAATTAATTTGAAAATAACTCTCTCAGGACATCAGGAATCAAGAAACTCAGCCAGGAATTCCAATCCAAAGTGAGTTTTTTAAAATATACTAGGGAAGACTACTTCTCCTCCACACTTTCCACAGCTCCAAATCTCCCTGGGGAATGACAGCTGTTTCTGCAGTAAATAGAGAGGGACTCCCTCAAGTGTTCCAAGGCTCAGAAATTGTGCATTACCTCTACAACTTCAATTTTTTTTGTTTTTCACAGATTTTTATTCTACTCAGGAGCATGTAAAAAAAATTTGCATACATCTTTAGAAGGAAAAATAAGCAAATATTCCCAGAATAATTCAAATTCCCAGATTTAAAGAGGCCTTGATCCCCTAAACATGTCATTGTTTTTGCTGTCATTAATCACAAGCTTCAAATTATGCATATATGGAAACACATGTGTGTAGAAGCTGAGTTATTGGGCAGTATTTAAGTACTGAAATTTACAGCGTTATTTTCATATTTTCTAAATGGCTTTTCATCTTTATAACCAAAAAAACCCACAGACTAGGATTTTCACACATATGCTGTTACCAAGGAACACGATTAGAGAGTGCTGCTAAGTTAATGCAGGGCTTTTTTTGGAAGACTGATCACAGATGTCCCTGAATGAAGCCAAGACAGAGGAGACACAATATCCATATCTCTTCTCCTCCTGGCAAATGTCTATTCACATTATTTTGCCATTTCATAAAAAAATACTTTCTGAATGAGAAATAAAAAATTACCCAGCTCCTGCTGTCTGGGAATCGAAGACAACACTGACAATGCTAAATCTCAAGGCTTCATTTTCTCTCTATCACAGCTCTGAATACAGGAGCTAAATTCTCAGCTGAGTGTCTTAACAAACACTGAATATTGCTCAGATCTAGAATTTGCCTTGCTGTATTTTCCCCTTCTACTGAAACTCTCATGGAAGCCAATGCCATGACTTGGGGAAAATAATATTTCTGAAGTGCAGTTGAGCTGTCAGATCCCAGATTTTGGAGGTTTTTCTAGGCAGAAAGCATCAGAGAACTTCAACCACTCAGTAAACGTGGAAGAGCATTTTTAGAAGTGCATCATACTGGTCACTGCTTACAGTGTGTATTTATGCTCACCTGAATATTGCACAAAGTATTTCCCAGTCCCCTCATTTTAGCACTCAGGAAATTAATTTCTCTTTTGTTTGGTATGTTTTTTATATTCTTTGGAAATCACAAAGCTCATAAGTGAAACTTGTGAGTGTGTTCTGTGGGTCTATACTGTGTGCAGAGAGATCCTGCTGAAAGGTACAACCCTCTTCTGACACATTCTCACTTTGAGATTCCTATACAAAAATATTTTCCTCTAACACATCTGTGAAACACCAAGCGATGTTTTACACTGTTTAATTTTTTATTCCCTACATAATTGATCACCACTTCTCACTTTTCCTGGCTAGCAGTCTTCCCTCCTTCAGCATGAATGTGCAGTTCACAGGTTTTCATGTAAGGAAACAGTTTTAGAGTTCCCAGCACATCCTGGCTGATGAGAAGGCACAGAGTTAAGTGTGCTTATTTCTAAGGTATTCTGGTTGTGAAACTTGCTCTGTTTTCTGTGATGTCTTCCATTCAGAAACATTTACATTCTAAATTACAGCTAATACTGATTTAATGGAATTACTTGCAGACAAAGAATGTTTGATTTCCAAAAAGTTCCTGGTAGGTGGACACGCTGACACTTCTTGAATGGCACAAAATAGGCTTCATCCAAAAATATTAATTATCTCTTTCCCTCAGCTGCCTGTTCTGCACAGCAGCTGTGCACCAGTTACTGTAAAATGTATATGGCACAATTCAGAGCCTGTTAAGTGAGCAGAGTCATTCCACTGCCTCTGAGAAACTTGGCCAGACCTGACTACTCACAATTCCCACTGAAGCTCATCACATTACAAGAGTTGAAACCCTGCCTGATCGCCTGTTTTCTCTGTAAATGATCTTATTTTTTCGTAATTGTTAAAACAACACGTCCTTCACTTCATTTCCCTCTCAAACTTCTGCTTGAAGCAACGTAGACAAATTGCATTGGCATGACTGAACTATGACTAAAGTTCACTGAATCACAGAAATTAGAAACGTGGGTGAGGATGGGGACCAGCTCCTCCTGTTCTGAAGTCAGTAACGGAGCTTTGGAAGGACCAAAGAACTCTGCAAAGCCTAAACCTGTGTCACAAACAGTTCCTGCACTGCAAACACAGTGGGGAGCAGCAGCCCCTGAAAATGATGGCATCTCATGGCAAGGTGCAGATGAACACCTGTCCTGCAGGGTCCTGCTCTGGGAATGGCCGTGCAGGGCCAGCAGGGATGTCTCAACCTGGGCAGGGATGTCCCAGCCTGGGCAGAGCCAGCAGGGATGTCCCAACCTGGGCAGGGATGTCCCAGGAGGGATGTCCCAGTCTGGGCAGGGATGCCCCAGCAGGAAGGTCCCAGCCTCTGGGCAGAGCCAGCAGAGATGTCCCAGCATGGATGTCCCAGCCTGGGCAGGACCAGCAGGGATGTCCCAGCATGGATGTCCCAACCTGGGCAGAACCAGCAGGGATGTCCCAATCTGGGCAGAGATGTCCCAACCTGGGCAGAACCAGCAGGGATGTCCCAGCCCCTGAGCTGGGATGTCCCAGCAGGGAGGTGCAGGAGCTCCCACACCTGCCCTGAGGACAGGAGGATCCCCTGCCCTGGAATTCTCCTGGGGGATTCTAACACTGGCACGCAAGGCAAAAAGAAATAGTGGAAATGTTTGGATTACTGAATCACTCCAATAAATGTCTAAGCTCAAAGCCAGTTGTCAGGAGGAATGATAAGCACAGGTGGATTTGTGTTTTTAATTCTCTCGCAGCTGATTACCTGGAGATTTACAGAATGGCTGTCTCAACTGGCCAGTTAATGAGAGCCACAACAATTCCTCCCTCTCCAGAAAACATTTACATATTGGCAAAACAGTTAATCTAAATCTTTCTAATTAACCTATTAATTCCAGGTTTCTATTCCTCCTTACTACCAAGTAATAAAAGATGAACAAAACATTTCAAGGGGAGGGAAGAATAATTTCTTCCCTTCCTGGGCACCCTCTTTGATCTCATTTCTAAGGCTGAACAATGGCAGCCTAAGCAAAGACTTTTGCTCAGTGCTGTATTCTTTATTCATTGCTCATATTTTTAAGGTGATTAAAGACTATGCACACCAATAGGAATAAAGCCCACAGCCCATTCATTATACCACTTGTTTCAGCAAGTTGATTTTTAGCCAAATTAGATTCTGGTACCTTTGTCACCACTTACTTTAAACTCAGGAAATGAATATAATATTTATGAAAAGATGAAGCAGTTATTGGGAGAGCTGTAATATCATAAACAGAGTATACACTGTGATACTAAGCCATAAAATTAATCTATGCTGGCAAGTGTTCAACCCGGAGACAACGTCATTGTTTCACTTATATTTAACCAAAAGTTCAAAATTAAAAAAAATTTAATAAATAACTTCCTAAGCACGCAGGCAGATACAACTGAAGCCAAATATTAATTGGAATATGTATTTTATGTGCATTAACATACATGATACAAAGTTTGCCATGTGCACATGACCTCAGGTATGGCAGATTAGTGTTAAAAGTGGCACAGCCAAGCCTTTGGCCACACATATAGGTATTGTGGGGGTTTTTCAATGGCATAAAGTTCTAGGAAAACCAGTATTGGATAGAAATATCTCCACAGGATGGTATTAGTGATGATCTGACCAGCCTTTTAACCAGAAAGACAGACTTCATTGCTAGCTAATACTTTCTACTTTTTCCCTGATCAGAATTTTCTTTCCCTAAAAGCTCATTTATATTATTTCAATAAATAACATTTACAGCAGGTGATAAGGCAGGAACTGAACATGACACAAGTTACTCTCAAAGACTAGTTCTGCTAGAATCCTTTAGCCAGCTTTAGTGCAAACGTGAATTAAGTTTATCTTGCATTATTTTCTTTCTGTCTGAAGGTCTATGTGCATGAGAAAGCAGCGTGCACTTTGTGTGAGCACTCCCACCCCTGGTGTGAGGAATTCCAGGGAAGCACCAGGATGCTGCAGGGGTGGCTGTGCTGTGCCCAGATGTGCTCACCCAGCTGCAGATGACTGCACTGACGTGGTTTTATGCTAAACCAGCTGCTGTGCCTCACCAAGCCTATGTCCTTCCATCCTAAAACTCATTATTTTAGGTCACCAGCATGTGTCACAGCTGCAGCCACAATTCAGGTAAAGGCACCTTGCTAAGCCACTGCACCTCAGAACAGCATGCTCACATATTCACTGTCAATACCAGTCTAATTAAAAGAGTTTGATATCATATGTGGGTGTTTGGTTTTTTGGGCTTATTCAGAGTTCTTTTAACTAGGAACAATGCAAAACCTGCTTTCCACTAGATTAGCTCTGAACAGCTCCACTATAAGTTTATGTCTGACTTCCCTCAAAGTGGAATTGGAAGAAGGTAAGCAAATATTTAATTTGTAATGGCAGAGTAAATAATTTTATAGAGGAAAAACGAGCAGTGATGTGCCCAAGAATAACTAGTCTTGTATTATCCAGTGAGAGCAAAGGGTAAAATACAAAAAGAAATGCAGAATGCCACAGGAACTCTGCTGAAATGTACAGGCATAAAAATAAATATATACATATACACATACATACTTAAGAATTTATTTGTTTTGTCTCAAAATTTTAGTAACAATTATTCTTTTAAAATAGCAAAACTTTCAGCTTTCTCTGGTCTTTTTAACTTCAGTGCCTGGGTGACTGACAGGACCAGCAGATATGTTCTACCAGCACCTTATACAACCCAGCAGCCTGCAGAAATCTAAGGCTGCACTTGGTATGACACAAACACTGTGAAAACTTAACGTCTGAGGATGTTTGCATGCATAACATCACATGTGAGATAATGCACAGAGCAAGGTCAGGGAAAACGTGTAATAGCAGAATATCCCACGAGATTCATCTGAAGATAAACAACTGAACTGTGGACAACTTTTAGATAAGATGAAACCAAATCGTTATTTTGGGCCTCAAGAGGACAAAACCATTGGGAAATTGTTTCATCTTTATAGTGACTTATATTTTTTTTATAGCTCATATGCAAGAGTGAAGCCCCAGCAGCACCACTCTCAGCCACGTCCCTTTTCCACGTCACAGAAAAAGCCAGACGGGGACGCGGGGAATATTTCTGCCGTTCTGTTAGCCCGTGCCATTTCCCAGCACTGCAGCCCCGTGTCCGTCATCCCCACGAGAGCCGCCTGCGGAGCCCGCAGCCACCGGAGCGGCTCCCGCACATCTCCCAGCCGGGGATGGCTCGGGCACCGCCGCCGCTCCGGGAGCGCCCCGCAGAGCCCTTCACCCCGGCTGTGCCACCCCGCAGAGCC
>VWZV01005856.1:370164-402236 GCA_013397155.1 Irena cyanogastra | reverse complement strand
TCGCCAGGTGCTCCCGGACAGAGGGCACCTGGCTACCGAGCCAGGAGGTTTGGGTGCTTTCCCACGCCTCTGAGCAGCGCTGCGTGCCTTCGTTAGTCAGGCACGGGGATGACATGCTCAGATCATCGCCGGGAAACGTTAATCCAAAGGCCTCCCGAGCAGAGCATCACAGCCTCTGCCTCCTGATGCCAGCCATGAGAGAGGCCTCGTGCTCCGTGCAGGAATACCGTTAGGAAAAAACCTACACGTGGGTAAGATGCCGACCACCAGAACAGCCACAGGAATGTGATAGCCCAAGAACAAGACAACAGGATGGTCAAAGACCACTCCCAACATCAGGAAGGCCAAAAAATGAAGCAGAGCCAAAGGTGTGTGAGGCCAGGGAAAAGGCAAGAAACCAGAGCAGCAAGGAGAATCTAAAAATACAACAAAGCAGGGAAGAGAAAAAGAACAAACCTCAACTCCAGACGAAGAAAAGCATATCCCAAACCAGCAAGCCAGTCTTCAGGATAAAAGGGTCCACCCCAATTACAGCCAGAAACACAGAACAGCTGAGTGGGGCAGCAGGCAGGAGGGTGAGAGGCAGTTCAGGCAGTCCGTTGGGAGATGAATAGGCAACAGGTGGCTGATGGTAGATACTCACCTGAACATGTTTCAACGTCTTGTAAAAGCATTAAGAACAGGTGCAGGACATTGGTGGTGATGGGGAGGGGGCTGATGGCACAGAAAACTCATTTTTTTGCTTATGACCTGGTCTGATTGTCTGTTGCAATTCACTACAGGATCACACAGATGCCAGCTTCCCCAAAGGCTGGAGAAGACAGGGAAAAGTGGTCTTCAAAAACTGCAGTGCCTAAATTACTCTTCAAATTTCGGTGTCAGGTGGACAGAGAAAAATATGTGACATGCAGAGGAATACTGAATTTGGATAATTTTTTAAATAGTACTTCTTCCAATAATTTGTGTGGATCTCTGGGGCTAACAGGTGTTCTGGAATTGAGGGTTCTAAAGTGATAAAAGCACACACTGGAGTGGGTTCTGGCAAACTGTAAACATTTTGGTAGGCAGGCTCGTGTTTTGCTAACAAATCTTAATGCTGCAGAGCTGTGTTAACTGCATCTCACTGAGTGATCACTTAGATTCAGCACAACCTTATCCAGACCACTTCAAACTCCACTGGAACTAAAAATTTTGGCTACAACCTAGAAGAGGACCAAATCCTGCAGAAATGAGTGCTTCTCAGAGTTGGGCACTGGTGCCCAGTTGTCACAGAGCTGAAGGTGTCATGCAGGCTGAGGGAAGCTTCCCCAGCTGCCTTTCAGCCCCTCCTGGTTCCAAGACCTCCCCAGAGCACATCCAGGTGTGTCACACCAGCAGGTCTGGCAGTGTGTGCCCATAGCAGCCCATGTAACCAAAAATGGAGATTCTGCAGGTGCGTGGCCTGAAGGTACCTGGCTGTGGCTCAGAAAGCCACGTTTTGGGTTAATAAAAGCTGTCCAACACATTTAGTGTGCAACACAAAGACAAAATACCAAACATTAAAGTAAGACAAAGCCTGCTCCATGAGCAATGAGGAAACTCAACCAGTCATCTGAGAAATAAAGAGGGAATAAAGGAAACATTCAGAGATCTTAACATTTTATCACTATTTATGGTAACTCTGGCTTTATGCTGTATCAGCCTTGACTGAAAAAATAATCTGGAAATTTGTGTCTTGAACACATGGACATGCATTAATGCATTCCTGTATAGACACAGCTGCATTCACAGAAAGGGTCTTGGATGTATCAGAATGAAGTTTTAAACACACTGTAGCTAAGTATTGCTTGGAGGAAAATGAAAACCTCCTTCCTGAGCTGCTGTACTCCCAGAAAGAATGTTTGGGTTCTAAGAGTAACTTGTGGATTTTAGTGAGAGTACCCACATCTCCATACCTGAAGAGTCAGATAACATCTAATGTACATTTCAACTACCACTCAGCATTGTTAGCTGTTTGTACCAGTTGTGGGATAGGTCAATATAGAAATCTCACATAGGTAAATTATGAGGGGTCTAAAACATGAAAATAAGACACAATAATACAAAGTGTGCTTCATTACTTTGAGACTCCAGAAAACTCCTCAGAAAATGCAAACACAGTTAATAGGCAATACTGTATTAGGCTAGGAAAAGATGAAATGTAATTTTGTTACAGAATCAGTCATGTTACAGCAGTTCACAGAGATGTCTGTACAGCTGGTTTTTCCTCATTGTCCTTTGACATGAAATTTCTTAACTACTTAAGAAAGTAAATATACTTAATGAGTCATTTTTATGGCAGATGTTATTTACAAAGGCCCATTATTGAATGAATGTATTTACTTTTACAAGCATCACTTGCTCCACTACCAACACTGCTGCAAAGTAAGTCATGCCTAAATGTTTGGTGTGTAACTACATTATGTCAATAACTTTTCCACTGAAAACACAACCAGCAGTGTCTTACCCACTTTGTTCTGGCCAAAAATAAGACTTTAAGATCTGCTGCTGAAGACAATTTCATACGTTCACAACCTTTACCTCAACACGTGTAATGGCGGAACTGCAAGCACATCTCAGGGTTGTAATCTTGCAACAGCTGATTTATGTTTTCCCATTTTAATCACATGCTGTGTCCCACTGAAGTCAGAGTGCTCATTCTCCATGTGTACCTGTGTAATTCCTGCATGCCCTCATACCCAGCTGCTGCTCCCACCCCTGAGTCACCAGGCACATCCCGGGTGCTGAGCCGGGCCTGCTGCTTCCAAACACATACAAAAACATGTATAAAAAGACCAAAGCAGTCTTTCACTGCACACATTTATCACCTTTTCCTGCTGAAAGGCCTTGTTGTGAGACAATCTTCAACTACAGCATTAAATAACCCTAAAAACCCCAAAGGTGATTTGGTATCTGGAGCATCTCTTTTGAGAGAAGGTGGGAGCTGGGCCTGTTTAGTCTCGAGAAGGCTGACAAGGGATCTCATTAATGTATATAAATATCACAGGGGCAGGTGCCGAGAAATTGGTGCCAGGCTCTTTTCAGTGGAGCCCAGCAACAGGATGGGGAACAATGCCCATAAACCGAAGCACAAGTTCCACCTGCCCGTGAAGAACTTTTCACTAAGGATGGCAGAGCACCGGCCAGCTGCCCGGGGAAGCGGCGGGTCCCGCCTCTCTGCAGCCATCCCAAACGCACCTGGGCGCACCTGGGCGCGCTCCTGCGCCACCCGCTCCGGGTGACCCTGCCCGGGCACAGGGCCTGGGCTGGACGATCACCTGAGCGCCCTTCCTCTGGGACCCAAACGGTTCGGAGAGTCTGTGAAAGCCCATTTCCCTACTGCAGACCGCCGAGCGGCACCCGAGTCAAAGCGGGGAGACAACACCGGCGGGGAGCGGCGCCGCACACCCGGGGTGCCCAGCTCCGGCCGCTCTCAGGGACACCGTGAGGAACCTCCCCGCCGCGCTGCCGCTCGCTCCGATGGAGGCGCTGAAGGACGGACGGACCGGCCGCCCGCTCCGATGGACACGCCGAGGAACCTCCCCGCCCGCCGGAGCTCCCTCACGGCCAGGCCGGCCTCGCCACTTCCGCCCCGCCGCGCCCCGCTCGGCCACATGACGGCGCGACGGGCGGAGTGACAGCGCCTTCCACCAATGGCACCGCGCCGCTGCCGGGGGCGGGGCCGGGCGCCGGCGGAGGGACAGAGCCCTCGGCCAATGGCGCCGTGCCGCTGCCCGGGGGGCGGGGCCGGCGGCGGGCGCCGGTCCCTCCGGGCGGGCCGGGAGCGCGGCGGGGCCGGGGGGACGCGGGGCCATGGACGAGGCCGAGCCGAGCGAGCGCAGCCCTTTGCTGAGCAGCGGCGAGCGCGGGCGGGCGGCGAGCAGCGCCTTCCAGGGCCGGCGGCTGGCCTGCGCCGCCGTGCTGCTGGCCGAGCTGCTGGAGCGAGTGGCCTTCTACGGCATCACCTCCAACCTGGTGCTGTTCCTCAACGGGCCGCCCTATGGCTGGGAGGGCGCCCAGGCCAGCCAGGCGCTGCTGCTCTTCATGGGCATCACCTACCTGGTGTCGCCGTTCGGGGGCTGGCTGGCCGACGCCCTGCTGGGCAAGTTCGGCACCATCCTGCTCAGCATGGCGCTGTACCTGCTGGGCATGCTGGCCTTCCCCGTCATCGCCGCGCCGCACACCCGCCAGGGCCTCTGCGGGGACATCCCCCTGTTCCCCGTGGAGAACTGCTCCTCGCCGGCCGCCAACGCCACCCCGGCGCCCTGCTCCCAGGTGGGAGCCACCCGCTACTGTGCCACCGCCACCTTCGTGGGACTGGTCCTCGTGGGGCTGGGCGTCGGCTCGGTCAAGGCCAACATCACCCCGTTCGGGGCAGACCAGGTCGAGTATTGTCCGGGGTGCCCCGGGGTGGCAGAGGGCTGGCCTCGGAGGGGTGGACGGTGACAGTGACACCTCTGTGCAGGTGTTCAGCCTCGGGGGGAACCGCATCGTCCAGCTCCGTTCCCTGTGCCATGCAGGCTGCTGAGCTGGGCCCTGTTTGATAGAATTTTGGTGCCCGTGGGGTGTCAGGTCCCTTAGGACCTTTGGTTTGCTGCTTACCCTGCCTTAGCTGTGGCGTCTGAGTTGGCTAAGCCATCACCATCTTGAGGACTTGGGTTGAATACTTAATGGCCATTAAGTAGACTGTTAATTATCCTCACTGGTGAGTTTGTACCCACTTAATTGGACGTCAGAGCCCATCAGCTGAAGTACAAGATGCACATTTCAGTTTTGACAGGGATGACATGGGCCTTCTAAGGCAGTGTCAGAGGCCTTTACCATGACCATACCTTTACCTCCCGTGATGAAGGAAGGCTACAGAACTAACAGTTTTTATGCTTTAGGTATTTGTGCCCTGCACTGCCCTTGAGTGGTGTTTGTGTGCAGGCTCGTGCTGCATCACATGATGGGGGAAGCTGCTCTGACCGTGGTAAACATCACCTGGGCTGTTCCATAGGACACATCCTGTCAGATGACCTTACGGGGACCTGCCACAGTGACACCATTCATTGAGTCACCGCTGCAGAGCCCAGGGGCTGCACAGAAAAACTGAGAGGCAGCTTGCAGTTCAGTAGCAGCTGGAGTGCTCTGTTGCCTGTACTTTTACAGTCCTGTGCTGAGGCGGTGTGCTGGCTGTGGATGTTGAAATGTAATTTCTGCTTTACCAATGGAGAATTTCAGTATGCTCAGCTACTACTGAGCAGCTTTTCTAACTAAACTGGAAGTCTGGTTGCATGTCTGTTGCATGTCTGTTTCACGTCTGTTTCACTGGCTCGCTGAGTTCTGGTTAGAGCAGCTATCAGAAATGCCATGAATGCTTTGCAAGAGGGAGAATCCACCACAGAATCATTGCCAAACATACCTCTGGTCTCTGTTTGCATTTGTCATTCTTTGGCATTCCATGTGTTCTAAATTCTGAGTGAAAGGCAGTATATAAATGTAAAACATTATTATAGCCCAGGATTGTGGGTCCCCGGTGCATTCGTTCTGCTTAAGCCAGCCTGAGCCCATCAAGTGAAATAGCTTTAATATGACTTTATCTTGTAAGGTGTTTCTCAAAACTGACTGCTTATCCCCAGAACGCTTTATGAAAGTTAAATATGGGAGATAAATAATGGCAGGAACAGAGCAAAAGAAGAGCCATTGCCAGTGTAAGTGTAGCTGTTCTAGCTGGATTTTGTAAAGGCTTTTCCCCCAGGGTTTCAATGAAGGCAGTTTTTGGCTGGGTTTGCAGATAATTCACAGTGATTTATGTAGGGTGAAGCAAAAGAAATACTCCTTTCTGGGCCATAATAACCAGTGGAGCTCTGCCGAGGCCTGAATTTTTCCCCTTCTCTCTTTTTCTGGCTTATCTCTTGCTAAATATATTACAGCATGCCACTTAGCTTGGAGTGCAGTTTGGGGCCCTCCTGGGGGGGCCTTCTCCCTGCACAGGAATGTAGAAAACTGTTGGGGAGATGAGTATATATCTATATAATCTATATCTGTCTATATCTCTATTTACCTATCTGTATATCTGAGAATAAAGTCTATCCCAGAGCCACATTCTTGGGAGGCCAGAGCACATTGCAAACATGCTTTGGCTGCATGTGTGCTGGTAAGATTTGTCCTCTTTCCCCAAAGGAAAGGATGACTTGTATATCATGTACTTTCGTTGGCACAATCGCCTTTCAGAATGGTAATTACGTTTTGTTGCAGATCTCTTAAAAATTACCATGGGAATTTTTCAGCTTTAATGTGTGTATAGAAGTTGGGTTAAGAGCTCTTGTAAAATGAGAGGTTTCTTTGTTTAGCAGAATCACTTTGTGGAAAATCAGAATTGCAATACTTAACTTTTCTCTGAAGCTGAAAGCTGTGGTTTCTAACTCTCTGGTGAATGTGTGCTTTTAGAAGTGTTGTTAAAGTAGAGTTAGTATCAAGTAATTTCCACCAGTCAGCTTAGCAAGAAAAGTTCCTGCTAAGTTGAGACAGACCAGCTTTTCCCAGCTGTGTTTCTGAATGTTTTTCTAGAAGGTGCAGCCTGACCCATGGTGCTGCTCTGAATGGGAGCTGGTGCTTCTCAGAATGGTGGTTGTAATCATGTGATCCTGCAACCTGGCACTTTCCAGTTCCCCTTTCAAGTGCGAGTGTTCCGCTGTCACTTCCTGTTCCATGGAGCAGTTTGTGACTTTCTGCAGTTAGGAAACAATGGGACTGTTGGTCATTATGGGGAAAGCTGGTTCAGCTTCAGCACTGAAGCCAGAATAGTAGCAGACTCCTAATCCAGTATCAGCCATAATCGTTCTAATTATAGCTGGATCTCTTTCAGGGCTGCAGTGATTCCAGAGGCCAGGTTTCACCCCCACTGTGCCTTCCCTCTGGACTGCCTTCACAGCCAATAAATCTGTCAGGCCATAACTGCCAGAGATCTTCTAGCTCTGCTGAAATTGTTGGTTTACAGTTGCTGTTGGAAATTGCTGCTGTAAAGATGGCTTCAGAGTGATTTTCAGCCTTTATTTATTTGTTGATCACATATTTTCCAGCCTCTGGATAAGGATGGGGAGCCACGTATAGAGATTTGAAGGTCCCTGACTGCAACTTGTTTTGCTGTTGCTGCTGTCAAACTTCTTACGAGCCTGTGGACCTCGAAGGCTCTGCAGAGAACAAGTTAGAAACAAGTTGTGGCATTCACAATTCACAATAATCTATGGGAGTGGAACAGACTTTATATGTGAACTTGCCAAATTTTAGTATAAAACCTAGAAATGATGTAGCAGCTGAGTGATACTGTGGAGCTCAGCTACCCAGCTCTCTCAGATGATCTCAAAGAGTAAGTGGTTGTCTGCAGTGATGGATTAGAGGGTCAGGATTCTGCACATTTGACTGCACACAACTCTTGTCATTGTGCCTTCTTCAGTAGGCTGAGGACGAGGACAGGGTTCTCTGTTTCATCCTTGCTCTGTTGTGTGGTTGCTCTCAGAGTTGACTGGGATGAGTTTGGGGGTGTTTGTTACATTTGTCACTTGTGACTGTCAGTTGACTGCAGGAACAAATGAAAACTGCTACTGTCAGGAACTTTTGCATGCTCATGTTCCTTTCGTGTGGGGTTTTGACAAGACATCTTCATAGTTCTTTGTCTTTGAGAAGATATTCCACCAGGTATTTCAGCGGGACCTTTATTCAGTTATTAATGTTTGCCAGTTAAATGCCGTAGTGGCTGTGATGTGATTCTTAGTGCAAATATATGCTTTGATAAAGAAGGAGGAAATGGATTCTTTGCACTGTAAGTCTGTGGTGTGTCTGTCCTTTGAGCACTGCCTTCCTTTTGGTCACTGTTACAAAAAGGACACTGGAGATGGTGAAGGAAATTTCCAGGAAGGGCCACAGACATGGTCAGTAGTTTCCAGGTGAGGAATCACGAATCAGTCTGAATTTCCTACCTCTGAGAAGGCAGCAGAAAGGAAGCTGTGACAGTGGTTTGTGCCACTGTCACAATGGAGCAGGAAGGGGATGGAGCTCTGCTGTCTCTGCTGTTTCCTGGAGCAAGGTGGAAGGAGCCGGGCTCAGCCGGGCGCGTTCAAAGCAGGCGAGTGCAGGTGATCCTTCCCACTGTGTCATTACCTGGGGAGCTCTTTGCCACGGGATGTTATGGATTCTGAGAGCTGACCTGGGTTCACAGGCAGGTTGCACAAGCTCCTGGAGAGGAGAGCTGCTGCATTGATTAAGCAGAGAGAAGCCATCCTTGGTTCAGGAAGTTTCTCAGGAGCTAATGGTTGGAGGCTGGGATAATGCTTGACAGAAGCCTCATGCTGTGCTTCCCTGTTCTTACCTGGATCAAAGTTTGCTTTCTTCTCCCAGCTTTCCTTTGTAGAGATGTCAGCAAGGTCATGTGCAAGAGGGAGGATGAGAAGTCATCTTCCTTGCAGAAATAAGAGAACTGAGACTTTGTGATGAAGAAACGGAAACTTCATCAAACGGATTGCTAACACTTTACATGAGTTGGAGCACTGTGTTCCATGTAATTGTTTGCTAATATCCTGCTGCTCATTGGGCTTTAGAAGGAATTCCTAGATTGACACACTGCTGCAGCTGATGAAAGTTAGGAATTGAGTACCAAGTGGAAGCTGGAGAGGGAGAATTTCTTGGGTTTAGTCTCTGGGATTGAATTGGACATTCTGACAGATGCACCTGAGTGCCTGACCATGCTGTTAACTATGCACAGGAATAGAAACTTTCATATTTCCTTTGTGGGCCTTGGCTAAATAGTCCAGATGGGTTTGTGCACCACTGGGAAACCTGAAGTTGTTAATCAGAACTGACAGTGTTAAAAACTCATCTTAAGACACAGCTGGCTTTTCATATTGCAAACTAAATATGGATCTTCTGAAGATCTGGCAAATGAGGAGGGGAAATTTGCAGCTACAAATGAAAAAGAACTGGCTTAGCGAGGCTGGTGCATGGCACTGACTTGCTAGTCACTGTTAATGGCCTTTCAGTCACCAGCCACTGACAAATACAGCATTATGGATTCTTCTACAGGCTACTTGATCTTTTTAATATAGTTCAGATTTTAATTTGCATACTTTCTCTTGCATCACCTCTTATGAGGGATGCTGGGTTCCTGGGACTTAATTACAAAATGTGGGGTAACTTACAATAGGCAATAATAAAGGATGGTGAAAACTGTACAAGGTAATTCTATAAACCAGGGATGTCTTTGCTTTCACTGGAGAGGCACTGAGAGCTTCAAGCAGAAAAACAACACTATGAACAGCACTGACTTAGAGGGATAAATATTTACTGGGGCCTTGTGATCCTCAGGCAACCCAAATTTAATTAATGTTTTTAAAGGTCAGAAGGACAAGCACTCAGTTCGAGTTCTGATGAGAGGCATTACGACTGTGTTAAAATTTAAATTGGTTGTTTAATTACCAAGTATTCATTTGAGGCTCGAAAATGGAACAGTGTTAACTGTTATGTAAATACAGTTAGAAGAAGCAATTGTGGCAGTATGTGATCTTTTAGGTAGCTTAATTTTTTGTTACTAAAAAATAGTTACTTAAGCTCCTGTGGACTACGGGATGTTAATCTGAGGGAGTTTTTGGTAGAGAAATGGCCCAGTGAGAGTCAGTGCAGTAGAAATAATAATGGCCTCTCTGGGGGAGCTGTGTCTCTCAGCAGTGTGGCTTTTTTATCCCTGTGCTGAGCTTCTAGAAGGTTACTCACATAATGGTGCAGCTCACTGAGGTGTCACTTCATCAAATACCTTGTGAAGCCCAAAACACTTAAATCATTTCAGTGTGACTCTAAATGAAACCTGAACTTTTCAGCGTATTGAACTTGTTTGAATTCTGATTCAAAGATTCTAATTTTGTTTAGCCTTATTTTCTTCAGAAACTGAAGGGCTTGCTTTGAATCTTTTCCAGGTCAAAGACCGGGGTCCAGAAGCCACAAGAAGATTTTTTAATTGGTTTTATTGGAGCATTAATTTGGGAGCTATCCTCTCTCTGGGAGGCATTGCATACATCCAGCAGAACGTGAGCTTTGTGATCGGATACAGCATCCCAACAGTCTGCATTGGCATTTCCTTCATGGTTTTCTTATGTGGGCAGAGCTTCTTCATCACCAAACCTCCTGATGGTAGTGCCTTCACAGACATGTTCAAAATTCTCACATATTCCTGTTGCTCCAAGAAGATCCACGGGGAACATTCAGCAAACAGGTTTGTGTGAGCTCTTCTGTATGGCCTCCATTCAGAGTCAGCCTAGGACTGGGACTCCTTAGCTCAGACTGGCTGGAAGTAACTCCCACCAGGGACTGCAGGAGAAGGAGCAGGTTTGCTCTGAGAGCTGCAAAACTGGAGTCCTGGAGACACCTTCTGGGAGTTGAGAAAGGGAAGAGAGGCACAGTGAGCTCCCTGAGTCTCCCTGCAGCCAGATCATGGTGTCAGCTGAGCTCTGTGTCCTGCCAGCTCAGAGTTCCTGAGAGTGTAACATAACCTGACTGTGCTGCTCTCAGCATTAGTTAACTTTCTTCTCTGGTAGATACATTGGTGGATGCCTTCTGATTTGAAAATCACTGCTGTATTTTAATGCTGTAAGTAGCTTGATGGGGAGCCAAAATTTTTCCACTCTTGAGAGGTGCCTGTGGAATACTGGTGGTTGAGTAGAATCCCTGGTAAGGGATGTCAGGTGCCTTCTCTGCAGTGGGGTTTCATGTGTTCAGACTGCCAAACAGTTCAGTGACTTAACAAGCAATATCACAAAATGCAGGTTCCTCTAAGTTCTGCCAGTTACTTAGGGCTGGGGTGTGTGGGGAGGATGGGAAATAAGGAAACTCCATAGCAGAAGGTTTCCTCTCGTGTTTCCACCTGCCGGGGATCATCCTGGCCTAGCTGTGTTGCTGTAACTTCCATGAATTACTCATTTCGGAAATGCATTAGGTTTTAATAAGGAAGACAAGGTTGCCAGTTGTGTTTAACTGAACATCTGAAATCCTTTTCCAAAGTGAAGGCCAGGGAGTGCTGCACCCGCCTCGCAAGCAAAGCCTCTTCGAGACGGCCAAGCTGTCTCGGGGGGGCCCCTTCAGAGAAGATAAGGTAGAGGATGTGAAAGCCCTTGTCAAGATTATCCCTGTCTTTCTGGCTTTAATACCTTACTGGACAGTGTATTTTCAAGTGAGTAGTTCCAAATGGTTACAGTTATATTTTACATAATTTTTAATTTAACATTTTCTGGCGTGTTCTCTCATAGATAGGAAACTTACCTTGAAGTTGAGAGATGAAAAATGACTGCTAAGGAATACTCTCAAATAATATTTTGACCTAATAATAGAAAAAAAATCATTACATTTGTAATTAAGAGTCACAGTTGTGCAAATTCACATATCTCAAATACTGTGCTGTGTTTCATTTGCAGTTGTTTCATATAGGTTAGACTAAGTGCTCTAGACCTCATTTGAATTTTCAGGTTCTGTCTTATGGAGATGATCCAGGATATCAGATACATTTTGGGCAAAAAATAAACAATGCAGAAATTGTTTTCAAAGACACACAAATGATTCTTTGTGTTTCTAGTAAAAATAGTTACAAGGTTAAAAAATCTTGTTATGTTCTGACCATAATTCTTTTCAGTTTGCTGTGTTAGCATTTCACCTCTGGTATAATCTTTGTTAATTGTTACAAAATGAAAAGTGTCTTGCTCTCAGCACTCCTTGTCCAAGTAATCTCAACTCCTCTTTCCTAATCTAGATGCAGACAACATATGTATTGCAGAGTCTCCATCTGAAAATTCCCGAGATATCCAATGACACCAACTCCATCCACACGGTGAGCAGAGCAAAACAAGTGCAAGGGGCCTTTCCTTAGCTGAAATGCAAATTAGATCAGTATTGTACAAACATTCAGGAAGCTCAGGTAGTGCCTCTGGGGATCAGTGGCCTCAGCCTTTGGGGATTTAGGAGCACGATGCACATCCCAGATTTTGTCACACCAACAAGTGTCTGGAGCTCACACCAACCTCTCTGGATGCATTCAGGTAACTCTCACTGCTGCCATCTGTATCCTTCAGTGGCCCAGGCCTGACCTTTGAAGAAAGCTGATCAGTCTCCATGCCCTGAGTTTCCACAGCAGGACAGAAGCATTTCTGCAAGCCCAGGAGGAATGAACACCCATCCTTAAGTGCTACATTAGCATTTGGAATTTGAGACACACTTGTTACTTTAGACTGCCTAATCAATAATCACTTTACCTTTAGCATATTGAAAGGAGCTGTTTAATCAATATTTTTCAAGAAAGGCTTGGCATCATGTGATTGCAGAAATGGTACAGAGAGGTAAAACATAGGATTTACAGGATACATGTGTTACACCACTCTCTCTATTCATTTCACAAGTGTAACTTGATTTTAATTGAATTTTGCATTTGCATTAGTAAAATTCTGTTTCTGCTGTTCTGTGGCATATTTCTGGTAGTTCTAAGCTTAATAGGAGATATGCAGAGCTTGGCTGTTAAATACTTTCCATGACTGAATTAGGTAAAAAGTTCAGTTCTGTCAGATGAGAAACAGAGTTTACAGATGTATGAGCAGCCAGAGTCAATGAAAACCTGAATAGTTGAGTATTTTTTTCAGCTTTTAAACACTCATATTTGACTTTTCACAATGTCTTTTAGTGTATCGTTGTTTATTTTGGATCAAAGTGTTCAACCAAAATCTTTTTTTTTTGTAAAATAGTAGTAAAAATTAACTCCTAAGTACGAAATTGCCAATTGAGTGATCGCCCCTTTCAGTTCCCAGCAGCCTGGCTGACCATGTTTGATGCAGTGCTTATCCTGATCCTCATACCCTTAAAAGACAAACTGGTGGACCCCATTTTGAAGAGGAATGGCTTGCTGCCATCCTCGCTGAAGAGGATTGCAGTTGGAATGTTCTTTGTGATGTGCTCTGCCTTTGCTGCAGGTAAGGAAACCACCTGGAGATCTCCTGAATTGTTCAGCTCACTGCAACAGCATTTTTAAAAAGCTGTGTGAATATTTAATTCAGCATTATTCAGATCTTTTTTAGCAGGATAGTTGGAATGTGCCTTCATGGATGCATTTCCCTCAATAAAGGGATTGTATCCAAAAATTTACTAAACTGTTTTGAGCACTTGGAATAAAATGGGACCATTTTTCGTGCCTGAAGTAGACACTGCATATACCCTTTAAAAATGTTTCTTCATACATTCTGACTTCCAAGTATAAAAAAGCTGAAATTTTACCCAAAATCCTTTCCCCTGCTCTGAAATAATAGTTAGGTTATGGCTGAACAAGAGTTTCCTCCCACTTTGATTTTTCTGTCCCCTATCTTCCTGTTCCCTAATGTTTGGGAATTAGTGTAGTGTAAAGTAGCTCAGCTGTAGCATGAAAGGGAAAAGATGGCAACTCTGCTGGCCCCATAAATCAGCTGCTTTTGAGATGATTTCACGTTGTTAAGTGCTGCTGATGTGGAACTGAACATCTCTGAGCAATGCTTCACAGAATCTATAGCCCTCACCAGCATCACTGTAATGAACATCCTGATAAAGCATTATAGCATTAAATAAATTCACTGCAGCACTTGGGATCCCCTGTATTTTAGGGAGAGGGACACTTTGTATGGTTATTAAGGTTTCTTTCAATGAGACAGGTAATTATTAGGCCAAGGTCACTTTGTGGGCAAGGAAAGTTCTTCAAGCAAAGTCATTTAAAGTTAAAATGGAAGTGTTTCTCTTATTCCATGGTTCTTAGGACACTGCTGCTGCAGAAGAGGATGATGTAAAACACTTAAATGTCAGCTCTTTAAATAGAACCTGTGGGCTCACATATGAGGGAATTCAAACCCAGCAATATCTGCATTTATTCCTAGTGGGGACGAGCACATCGAGCTGTGAGAGCTGACCTGGGGAATGGGATCATACAGAATTCCTTAATATTTCAGATGCTTTTTTCAATTCACCTACAAATGTAACAAATGCTTCTGTTGGTTTGATCCTCCCCAAGTCTTTCAGTAGAAACTGAAAAGGTGAATTCTTTGGGTGATTATTTGCAATGAGTAACGTAGCATCTCTTCATCATAACAGGTATTTAAGAGGTTCAGTTGTGACAAATTTGGGGTTTAGGAAACTGTTTATTTCTAGCAAGGTGTTGGTTTCTATCTTTCATTCAGTTTTTATTTTCTCATTAAGTGATATTTATAGCTGCCAGATTTTAACATTCTTAAAACACACTATTATTTCCAATCATTGCTGCCTTTGAGAGGGACACTGAGTGAAATCTTAAACATACAAAAATGTCAAGATTTTGCAATCATGGCAATATCTTAATGATTTGTTTGTGCCATATTTCCATTTTGACTTGCTTATCTAACAGCCATTAGTTGTGGACACTACTCAGGCTGCCTATCAGATTGGTTAGGTTATTTAAAATATTTTATAAACTGTGTTAAAATACAACTGATTAGATTTAATGAACATCTGCTGTGCTTCATGCATCTTATGGTGAATTCTGAGCAGCAATGTTCAAGGTTATTCAGCTGGAAAATCTACTTCATTTATAGAGTTTAAACCATCATAGCAAGAAGTTCAGATTATTTTAATGACTGAGAGTGTAAAATTAAACATGAAACTTGTCTATCAAAGTCTTAAAGGAAAAATCAATAGATTCCAGATTCTGAGGTACTTGGAAGATGAATTTATGGCAAGGTTTGGTATATTGTAGTTGTGCCCCAGGCGGCTCAATGCTTATTTTGTAACATTATAAACACATTAAGATCACTTGATATTTTGAGGTGCAACAGTTCTGTGTTGAGTGTAAATAAATGAAATTCTATCTGAGCTTGTAGATTACTCTACTGCTTTGTTTACATTTTAATTAAGTTCCACTCTAAAGTGTTTGGCAGCTATATTAAAATGAAAACATCAAGAAATCCAGTGTAATTTTAATTACAGCAGCTCTTCATAGTTCAGAGGGCACCGAGGTAGCTGAAGAGCTAAAGAAAGATCCATAAAAATAAGATGGGTCACCTAAAAAGAAGCGAGGAACATAGAGAAAATGTGGGGCTGGCCTGACAGAAAGAAGTGACAAATTCAGACCAGTCTTTACCTAAACCCAGATGTTAGTAAGAAATTTGGGCACTGGCACTTAGCACAGAGGTGCTGATCTGGCTGCTCCCCTCAGGGTTTTGTGTCACAGATTTGGGAAGACATGGGAGAAGAGGAATCCTGTTGTACATCAGGAATTGTGCTGTTTCCCTGGGAAGGGCTCCCAGCAGGGCTCAGGGCTCCCAGCAGGGCTCAGGGTGGCTCAGGATCCTGTTGTACATCAGGAATTGTGCTGTTTCCCTGGGAAGGGCTCCCAGCAGGGCTCAGGGTGGCTCAGCAGCACATGGAACGTGTCCATGGCCCCCTTTGGGAGGCTCCAGGAAAGGGGAGCTGGCTGTGAGGAACCAGATGGGAGCACTGTCCATGGTGTGATAGCCAGGAGGGAGCATATCTAAGCCCTGCACATTTTTGGTACGTATTTTGTGTCCCAGGATGAGGTCAGGCCCTGGCTCAGGAGGCAGAAGGAGCCACGAGCTGCCAGCCCTGAGTGGGAGGCTGGCAGTGTAACCCACACTGCAGGAAGCTGTGGCAGTGGCTCAGTCCTGCTCCTCTGGAGTGTGATGAATAAATTCACCTTATTTCCAAGGATAACAGATGAGAGTTCTTTTACAGAGGTCTCTTTTGGGTGAAGCAGGGAGTTTTATTAACTATTAGCTATTCTGTGTATTTTATGTAACTGAGTCAATCGTTTAATCTGGGCAACTTCAACAAAACCCTACAGCATTATTTGATATTCACTTTCTACTCTAAACTGTTGTGCTGAGCAAGCTAAAAATGCTTATATTTTACACTATCATGTCCCTTTTTCATTCCATATGAAGTACTTTCTATGCAATGTATTGCTTGTAAATCAAGCTCTAATGAGCTCTTGGATCTCTTTGGATGAAAAGTGTCATATAAATGTCATAATCATATTCATAGAGAGTTTTCATAGCTCTCCAGGACTGGTGGAGCCATTTCCATAAGCAAAAGGGTTTCTAATTTATGAACACTATGGTGGCAGTTGCAATGGTTCAACAGTGCAAAGTAGTAGTTTGTGAAAATGAGATTGTCTTTAAAAAACCCCAACAGTGTCCCTGAGAGCTCTGAGCTGATCCATCCAGAAATGGGCTGAGTGTTTGTATAATTATTGCTACTGAATGAGAATATAATCACTAATTCTATGGCAGAACAACTGTATGTCTTGAAATAACAACAGCAAAAGTAGTCTGAAGTGCATTATGTCAGGAAATAAATACACATTCCTATTGTATCATTCTAATTGTAATGCAGGGCTGAATCCTAATTTAATTCTTACTATGGAGAAACAATGTTTGCATCTTAGGTCAATCTTTCTTCCCTTCCCCTTTCACACAGGAATTCTGGAAAGCAACAGACTGAAAATTGTAAAGGTTAAAACAATTAACCAGACAATTGGGAACGTTACATACCATGCTGCAGATTTGCCAATCTGGTGGCAGATTCCTCAATATGTGCTGATTGGATTCAGTGAAATATTTGCAAGTATAGCAGGTAAGAGTCTGTGTGTGCTTAAATCTGCTTTATTATCTATCATAAACGATGGAATCTTAGACAATAAATACTTCTCAAATCATTACAAGCAAACTCTGGTGTTCCCAAATACATTTTTATACAACATTGCTCAATTTAAATGGCAAAGCTCACCTTGCACATTTGAAGCCTGGCTATGTAAGACTGTGCTTTCAAAACTGAATTTCAAGCAGAGCGACACCTAAAATATTTGTGTGGCATCTCCTTAGTGCTGGATATTTGCAAGCCCTAATGGAAAACAATCTACTCTTTCAATATTGTATTTTAATGCACTTTTGTGTCCTCTGAATCTTCTTCTGTATTGGAAATACAATTTGTGCTTTGTGATTTTTTTTTGGTCTTATAAACTGAGCTCACAGTTTAGAAAGTCAATTAGTAAGTGGAAACACCTTTCTGAGGGCAAAGGGAAGAAATAAACCACATTTAGAAAGACTTACCAGTTTAAATTAGTGTTACTTGAGTTTTTTCATCTATGAAATAAGTTTTTGTGACTATTAATAATAAAGGAGCTATTTTCATATAATTTTATCTACTTTATTTCTAGATCAGTTTTTCTGTAGCTGTTCCAGTACTTCAACATGGCACTGAGCAAACTGAACCTCTGCTCAAATTTTGTGTGTCTTGAACAAATGCAAGAGATCTGAAACTCCCTAACACTGCCCTGTGTGATGTAGTGGACAGCTGTGTGCTCACACTGATTTTGGAGCTGAAAGTGAAGTGGGAGGAGAGGGTGAAGGGGAGTATAAAATCAGATTTTCTGGTCTGTTTCCTGCACGTGCAGGGCTCCTAGCAGGAGGAGAGCCCAGGCAGTTCTCTCTGCTCCCCGTGGCTTCCCCAGCTCTGCTCTCCTGGCTAGCACAGCTGAAATGCTCCTGGGGATCTCAGCACAGATCTGCTCCCGTGCTGCTTGGGCAGGGCTGGTTGCCAGTGGCACACAGCTCTGAGTGTCCAGGTGCCCCTTTGGCACTGCTGCAGCAGATTGTGGAGTGCTGCTGCCATCCAGCAGAACCCCTCCCGTGGCTCATGGAAACTCATTTAAAACTCCTGCGCTCCCGCGTGACCACGGTCACTCACTAAAGTGTGAGATTCTGTCTGCAGTTCTGAATTCTGGGGCTCACCCACCCCAGCTGGCAGCACCTGCAGCTCTTTTCCCTCCACTGCTGGTGGCAGAGCTGCTGTCTCACTTCCCCCTGGGGTCACTTTCATTCCTGGGCAATCAGCACGGGCTGAAGTGACATCTCTGGTTCTGCAAGGTCTCACTGGCGGTGGCCCCAGCTGTCACATGGCCCATTTGTTCCCCTCCCAGTGGAACAGAGAACTTGTGCTCCCTCAGCTTTCTGGTTACTCGTGTCCTGCTGTCATCACAGTTGTTAGGAAATAAAATAAGGTGCTTGCATTGCTTGGCAAGGAGAATAAAAGTGGGGTTTGTTATTTTTTCCTATCTACTCGTTTGCTGTCCATTTCATTATGTGTATGGTACCTGTCACAAATGCCAACACATAAAACACTGAAGATGAAATCTTGCTTGATTTAGTTACTTACTAAAACTAAGGCTGTATTTAGCATTTTTACCAAAGAGTAAAATGAATTACTTGTAGTCAGTTTAGTGATAGTGCCACTTAAATCCTAACTCAGATAAACAGATGACTTATCAGAAATAAAAGTGTTCATGGAAAATTAAACCAATTTCTTCCCTCTTACACAATCTTGTTTCTCTATCAGGCACTATTAATAGTTCATAGGTGTTTGCAAGGCAAAAATAGCAAACCTGTCTGCAGGCTGTGGAAAGGTCTTGAAGCATTCCCTGTTTGCTGAACTCCAGGCTGAGAGTAGAGTTCTTTGTGAGAAGTCTTTAAGGCTTACACAATTCTGCTCCTTCTTATGTGAATATTCTGCTGTTCTGCACTGGATCTGTACCAACAGCATTATAACTTCAAAAGCTCTTGGTCAGTGTTTGAAAAAAATGTACCAGAAATTCTATTCAGAGCTTAATTGCTTTGTGTAGTGCACTTTCATTGGATTTTTTTTTACAAAGACACTTTCCTGCCTTCTCATTGTTATCTGAACATAATTCTTAATATTTTTAAGAAGGCCTCTCAAGACTCAGAGTGTACTTTACCAATTCAGTATTAAACTTGATAAAGGCATCTACTGTGCTATGAAATTCAGGCTTAAAGTAAGCAAAGTGTTGCTGGTTACAAAACCATAATGATGTGGAAATGTTTGTTGTGAGCAAAAAGGGACTAAATAGCACAAGAGCTGAAACATACCTCTGTTTTTCTGTTTACTGTGAAACTAAGCATATTCTTATTAAGCCACATTAGTTACACTTGAGGTACCTTTAAAAAGATGACACACATTGCATTAATCTTTTGTATTATTCTGTCAATCCTCCTAAAGCACCCTTGTTTAGCTGGGAATTGTAATCTCACATGACAACACCAGCGAGGGGCTTTAATTTCAGAAGTGCCTGTTTGCAGGAGCATGAAATCATTATCAATGGCTGCCAGCAGCCAAAGGAGCTCCAAAGGCAAAGAAGAGATTTTATATTCTTTATGCCAGATTAAATATTAGTGTTGCTGCAAAAGTTATTCAAATTTAGAAATGTACCTTATTTTGTTGCAAAAAATGCAGGGTTACACTCATTCTGGTTTTTGTTCTGAGTCTTAGGGCCTTTTTGCAGCTGGAACAGTCAGGTCCAGTGTATCTGTAAAATGAACAAGAAAAGAAACAGTCCAGATCTTTTCACTTGTTATACCTGAGCTTAACTTCTACAAAGCAGTCAGAAGCCTGGTGACCAAGATGTGACTGAGGCTCAGGATCTGTGGCAGCTCTGATCACTTAGCCAGAAGTCAGAGACAAGCTGCTGTGTCTCAGAGTAGTCTGCTTGTTTTCTCTTAACATGCAGTTGGACAGGTAAACACTCCCTGGAAAATCTGAATTGTTGTATTGGTGGCAGAGCTGGGAAACAAAGGCGCTGTTAATTCCTGAGTCAGTCCCATCGTGCCCCCTGCCCTGCCCTTGGCAGCTGTGTCTGTGTCTGTAGGGTTCTCTGGCTGGGGGTTGAGTTCAGGGAGGCCCCAGCGCTGAGCAGGGTGAGCAGTTTCAGTTCCCTGCTGGCCCTCTCTGCCCGTGGGCAGGGGAGCAGAGCAGCAGGGTGGTGGCACCAGCCACAGCTCAGGTGCCAGGAGGCTGCTGCTGATCCCTGACCACCCAGCTCTGCTTCTGCCCCAGGAACAGAGTCCCTCCCAGGCTGGCCTGTCTGCCTTGAAGGGCTCATCCTTTTCTTGAAAAGAAATGCCACTGGAATTCTATGGACCCTGGCTGGGGTAGTCAGATAGCAGTGGTGCTGTAAATAAAGCATGCCTTTGTTATGCCAGACATAAGAGTTATGCAATTTCAGGTCTGTAATGCTCTCCTTGCAAAGAAAAATGTTAGATGAGGTAGCATTAATTCCCAGTATGAGCAGACTGTTTTGAAACAAGCATTTCACCTGTCAGAAAAAGCTCTGCAAGGAATGTATTTGATTGTCTCTTGTGAATAATCCCATTTGATTTTTGACAGGAGTATTATTCTAAAAAGGAGAGTTAATCATGGGCATTAATCTTTGTGTGGCAGAGCCTAACCCAGTGTGTGCTCTTGGTACACAAATTCAGTAGCACAGATCTGCAGATGGATGGTCACTGGTATGTTTTTCTTGGGTTTAAGTTCAAGCCCTGTATCTACAAACCTTAAAAAGAATTGCTTGCTAGCAAGCAATGAACTCGGAGAATTCTAGATCAAAAGTAAATTAAATTAAAATAATTACTGCCTTTCCAGTTCCAGTTAATTTCTCTGTCTGCACATTCAGAGACAGAGACACTGAGGCTGTAAGAAATAAATGTTCATGGTTAATGCAAGAGTGACTTTTTTCTTTCTCCTGCATGTACTGCCCAGCAGCCAGGGATCAGGGAAGCAGGGAGTTGGGAAACCTGGAATTGCCAGGTTTGAGTAGTTTAATACATTTCTTTGAGGATAATTTTAGACAGAAAAGTGAATATGTTGGTTCAGAAGATTTCTCTGTTTTACACATGGAATAGGATCAAATTCTGTGTCCCAAGCATTGTCCAAATGGGTTTTTACATTGATGACCTTTAGGAGGATTCACAAAGCAATTAAAAGGACCTGGGAACTGCGAGGGATTCACTACACACCTGTGACTTCTAGAACAATCTACTCTCATTTCTTACACATTCTAATAGCATTTTTTTCACCTTTCAATACAGGTCTCGAATTTGCATATTCAGCTGCTCCCAAATCTATGCAGAGTGCAATCATGGGGCTGTTCTTTTTCTTTTCGGGGATTGGCTCGTTTGTTGGCTCTGGATTGTTGGCACTGGTGTCTATTAAAGAAATTGGCTGGATGAGTAACCACACAGATTTTGGTAAGTGCATTTTGCAGTGTGTTCATGGTTTGGAAATTAGAAGTTTCAGTTAAGCATCAAGGACATGGCACTGTTGCATTTTAACACAGTTTTTAACATAGTTATTATTTTCAAAATGTTAATTTGTCTGCTGCTCTGTTAAAGTTTCATTTTGCATCTAAATACAAAATAATGTGACTGCACAAGATAATTCACTGCCTTCATGAAAAGCATGAGGAACACCTCTGTGGAGCCTCAGTTACTTGCTCAGCTGGCACTGCATTTCATCACTAGAAATTACTAATGTTTTCATCTCAGTAAAAAATATTTAAATTACGTGCAGCAGAAGAATATATTTGGTATAAAGTACTGAAATTGCTTTCTGTGGGTACGGGAAGTAAAATGTACCCATTTCTCTCCAAGTGATTTTTCAGCTTCCTCATTTCAACTGACTTCATTGAAATTACCATGAGTTAATTCTGCATTTCTGTCTGCTAGCTATTTATACTCCCAAAGTTCAACAAATCACCTGCTTTGAGTTGCCAGTGGAGGTTAAAAATAATTATTGGCACCAGTAGGTGGCACCTTGGGAATTTCAGAAAACCCTCCCATCCTCAGTGAGCTAATTAGTTCAACCAGGAGGAGTGTGAACAGTTCTTAAATGTCTGCTAGACCTGCTGTGTATACATAGCTTAAAACTGCAGCCTAAACTTTAAATTTGGTCTAAGAGAATTTGCCATTTCAACTGGATTTGCATCTACCAAAAAGCAGTGGTTTCTGATTCCTACCTGTGCCACAAGTTGGCATCCCTGGCTCGAAAGTTGTTCTTTAAAAACTGCAGAAGGTAACAAGTAGCCTGAACCTTATGGGAGTGCCCTCCCCAAATGAATATTTCATCCCACTGAGACTTCTTTTCCCCAGTCAATTTCAAAATTAGAAAAGGAACCTCTTCTGCAGCTCCATAGAGAGGTCATTCAGCTAATAAGGGCTCAGTGGGGATAAGAATTTCACAGAATAATGAGGGTGCTTTTTCAGCCCCCTGGGGCTTCTTCGTGAGATGCTGTGTAATGACTGTAAGCACCAGCCCTAAATTCTATTTCTGCCAACTCATGACATCACTGGGGATGGCTGACTGCCTCCAAAATCTCCTGAGGAAGTTCCCTCTCTGCCAGCACTTCAGGGGTGCTTGCTGCCATTGAAGTGACTTGTTTCTCCCACCAAAACTAAGATTTCATGGGTGTAATATCCCATCTCATAAAGGATAATTACTACTCTTTAAACACATCTGCTCTTGAAATGGAGATTCACATCTATATTGTATTTAAAATGTCAAGGAAAGGCTCAGTTTAATTTTATTGCATTTTATGATAAGTTCATTTAATTGAATCTTAAGTTTCAGTAATTAAAGTAATTTAATCTGAGCGTTTATAGGCTTGCTGCAGGAACAGCTGGTTGGGGTCCATGTACACGTCACTGTTTTAGGCTCTGCAACACATCTGATAATTGTAATGGTCCAGTTGGCTGTGCTGTGTTGGAAATGAGCCACAATATATTGTTCTTGGAAATCCAGCAGGAGCTGGGCACGCTTCCTAACAGAGGAATGATGTTTTAGCAGTGATGGTTTTAGCAATGATGTTTAGGAATGATGTTGAGCTTTCTTCATTTAACATTGTTCAGTGTCCAAAGCAGTGACTTGTGGCAGCTTTGAGGGAGCATCAAAGGTGAACTGAACCACAAGGAAGTCACCTATGTCTTCATGAACTCTAAACTTTGTCACCAAAAAAGGCTGAGAAACAATTGCAGTGATGGCTTTTTTAATATCTGTGGAAATGCCAACTTCTTCCTTTACAGCATTCATTTTTTGGTTCTTTTATTTTCTTTTGACTTGGTGTAAGGCATTGGAGAACAAAAGAAAACATTCCTTATCCTGTGCCCATCTTCCTCAGCAGTGCCAGCCTTTGCTCTGGATAATTAAAAGTGAACTGTGCTGTGGGATGGAAATGTGATTTGGTTTGGTTCTGCAGAAGAGTCTTCACCGCTTAAACTTGACGAGATTCACGTTTGTATCATCTTAATTAATGCTTTTTTCCTCCCCAATTCCTTCTAGGTAATATCAATGGCTGCCAATTGAACTATTACTTCTTCCTGCTGGCTGCTATCCAAGGAGCCACCCTCCTGCTTTTCCTGATCGTCTCTGTGAAGTACGAGCACCACAAGTCCAAGGCCGGCGAGGTGGCTGCCAACGGGAGGCTGTGAGCCCAGGCACGGGCAGGCTGTGCCAGCAGCACCAGGGAAGGGGCAGTGCCCCAGCCAGGAGCTCTCCTGCCTGCCCAGGGGACTCTGCAGCCCTGCCCTGTGCAGGTGGTAAGTGCCTTATGGCAGGGGCTTTGTTGCACTACGTCCTGGCAGAGGACAGCAAACCTCAGAGTGAATTCACTGCGGGCATTGGAGCTGCTCCTGCTTCATGGGGAGGTGTTCACTGAGCTCCTGGAGCTGGGGCACTTGGAGCTGGAGTGCAGGGACTCACAGGGGCTGTTCTCACCCAAACTGAACGTGGAGCCACAGAAACACTCGGCAGGACACAGGAAAGAAACCATTTGACAGGAGCCTCAAGCAGTGCATGGATTGTCAGGGCTGGGATTCGTTTTGGGGTGAGAAACAGGGACAAATTAAATTGCAAATTAGCCAGATTAAAAAGGAATATAATTTTATAATTGATCTGTTACTGACAGTGTATCAAGGATTTTAGTCCAGACTTGCAGTCAGGAGTATCCAAGACTCAGGAGTGAATCCTAAATCCCAGTAGCTGCTCAGACAGCTGCTGCAGACTTCAGTGCACACTTGTTGGGATTGGAATTGTTTGACTGCAGCAATGTTTTTATTTTTGAGCCTGCATTAGATGTGTTAGGACAACACCCACCTGTGGACAAGGCCCTGTTCAGTCTAACACTGTTCCTCCCCTAAGGACTGTTCCAAACATCTGCAGGAAGCAAAGCGAGCTGGAATTGTGACAGATCAATGCACAGTAACCATTTGCAGCCTTTAGCCAGGTCCTTCAGTCTTGTCTTACTTTTAGTTAACTGCTCCAGGGTTTGGATCTTTCAGCAACACATTCCTCCAGCAGAGCAAATGGCTTTATGTTCAGCCTCTTGAATTTTAATGATTCTAACAACTGTACTTCAGAGTGTGTGCAGACTGGTATGGAAGGTGCAAGGAATTATGCAGAAAGAAAATAAAACCTTTTTATTAATGTGTTGAATTTTTATAGTTTCTTTTGTCTGCGGTTCTTTTGTTTAAAATGTCCTTATTTTGTACATGGACATCTTTTTAATGAGTTTACAAAATAAAATGAACCTCCATGCTGTGACTTTTGAGCCTTTGTTTCTAGGTGAATAAAATTATACTAAAATTGTTTTGTTCTTTGGCCTTTATTTCCTGAAGACACAGTGGAATGGTGTTGGATTTCTGAATGTCCCCATTAGTTCTGTCAGACACTGCAGCAGTGTCCTGTCCTTGCCCAGATAAATCAGCTGCTGCATTCCTTAGTATGATTTAAAACTGGAATGACTAAAAAATAATGTCTCTATGACAAAAAACTAATTTCCTTTTCTAACTGTTTTAGAAGCTCCATATGCTGTGTTTCTGGAATATCCCATTTATAACCAGCTAAAAACCCATAATATTAGAAGAGTGGAAGCTGCATAAGAGACAGAGCAGGGACCAAATAATTTTGCCCTTTTTTTTGGCTGTTGTTCCAAATAAGCAAACCTGTGGTGTTCCACACCTGCACGGTGGATTGCCAGAGCTCCCACAGCCAGGAGAGAGCTGGGCTGTGCCTGCTAAGAGGAGTTCTGGGAGATTGATGGAGTCTGGGCTGTCAGGAGTGATCCCTGCCCTGAAGGACTGGCACCACGGGCAGAACCTGCCAGGGGAGCAGTTTCCCCCCAAGTTCCTGTTTTATCCACAACATTCATGGATTTCCCATCTGGTGAGGGACAGTTCAAGCTGAGTGTAAGGCCAGGGGAGCAGTCTGCAGGGTAGCAGAGCAGTCAGGTGTCGGGCAGTGTGAGAGGCTGTGCAGGCACACTCCAGTGAAGGTGACCCAGGGCAAGGACAGTCAGTGCCTGCTGGGTCAGCCTGGCCCATTCTGAGGCACAATGTGCCTGGCACAGCACACAGTGCCAGCCTGGCTCTGGGGCACCCTGCTGCCTCTGCACGCTGCTGTATAATGTGATTTTCATTTGGGGTGACTTGGCTCAGCTCCTGGAATTATGACCATTTATGAATGTTAATCTGACACTTCTCATCAGAGGGACGAGGCCTTGTAGGGACTCAAAGGCTCAGCTGGTTCTCCCTCCCCATCCCTCTTTCAGTGGTTCCACTCCAGTCACAGAAAGAAGACCAAGCAATTAACTTCCTGACTGAGCCCTGCACCTCATTAATGAAATGCCTTGAAGAGTTTGAATTTTACATTCACTTCTTAGGTTGCTCCAAGATCTGACAGGAGTTACCCTAATGGATGCTTTTAAGCCTTTGTCTTTCCAGGTGCCTTAAATTCAAAGTACAACATAGAAAAGCCCTGGTTCAACATGAGAGGAGGTCTCTGAGTACAAAGTTTGGTACTTGGACTTGTGAAGAATTGTAGGAAGAATTAGCATGTACTTTACAGTGCCTCCCCAGGCTCTAACCAGGGATGCAGGAGGGGTGCCTGTGTTTTATTTGAGATTACGAAGTGGGTGCATTGCTCATATAATGGTGGATATTTCCAGAGTACAGCAAAACCTGTTTTTTCCTGCCTTTGCATCCATACTGAATATCCCTCCTCAGAAAAGAGATTTTTTCATTTATTCTGCTTAGGTAAACCTCCAGCCCAAGTTTAATTACAGCAGTTTAGACATCCATCACTACTTCCCTCAAAAGTCTGTAGCCACCTCTGAGTTGGTTTTATTTGTGCATTTTTGTGTTAACAGAAGTTGCCCAGGGCTGACATGAGACAAGGTTGCTCAGCTTAACAATAAACTGGTGTTAGAAGCTGCACAGAGTTCTAATTTCCAAAAAGCAATTTCAAACACCAAATCTTATTCCAGTGATTTTGTCTCTATGCAGAGCAAGTTATGTCACTGCAGCAAAGGCCCTTGGGGAAGCAGATTAGAACACTTTCCACGTGAGCAGTCAGTGGTTTGAGACAGATTCATTCCTGAGCAGGCAGAGAATTGGAAACCCAGCCCTGGTGTGGAGCAATGCACACACCTGAGAGCCTGGCACCTGCTGGGCCCGTGCATGGGCAGGGAGAGAGAGGAGCTGAGGCCCAAGGGCAGAACCCAAGGAACAGAAAATGCCTTTCTTTGGTTATTTCCTACTTCCTTACACGTATTTTTCATTACACCTGCTTCCTTTATCAGGACACTCTGCAGAGTTCTGTTCCAAAGAGGTGCAGAACGCTCAGGGATGTCCTGCAGTGCAGGGGAGTCTGTGTCCAGCTGGGCTGGGACTGCAGCTGAGGGACAGGCTGGAGCCAGCTCTGGGGTGGAGGGACCTGGCAGTGTCCCCAGCACTGTCCCCAGCAGTGTCTGTCCCCAGCACTGAGCCAGCCTGCAGCTCCCTGGGCCAGCACAGACACCCAGCAGCCACCCCCAGCATCCCCTGAGAGCTTCTCCCCTGCCAGGAGGGCTTGGCCAGTGCTGAGCTCTGGTGACACCAGCCCAGAAATCACTTCTGCCAGGGAACAGAGCACTTCCATGGACAGGGGAAACAGGGGAAATGCTGCTCAGGCTCTGAAGGTGGAACTTCAGACAGATAAAGTACGTTGTGGAAGCTGAGAGCTCTGACTGTGCTCTCTCTCTGACTGCCCCAGTTCAGGCAGACACTGGAATAACTAAAGCGTGGGAGAGGGTTCCCATTAATTGATTGCACGTTTCAGAACTTCGACAAACACAGTAAAAGTCTAGAGATGCCCCAATTCCTGTTTCAACAGACCTGAATCTCTCTAGTTTAACCTTCACACCTTTCTCCTTCCTGCCCCACTCAGCTGTGCAGTGAGTAACACCAGACAGAGCCACAACCCAGCCCGGGCAAAGCCTGGCAGTGATGCTATTGCAGCCTGTCAGAAGTTTAAATAATTCTAAAAATTATATTACACATGTGCACAATCCTCATCATTTCTAAAGTCCAGCTCATCAAATTGATGAGCTTTAACGTGATGAAATTGTTCTGTGTGATACAAAACTGTCCAAATTGAAATCCTTATAAAAGCACGAAGCTCTTCAATAATTCAGAGTGGGCTTTGCAAAGCACTCTCATGCTGCTGGAGCACTTCAAATATTTTTACAAGGATGTCAAAGCAGAATATGGTCAAATAGCCTTTTGAAGTAAAAGCAGTAGACATCAAAACACACTCCCCAGGCTGAGAAAAACACTTGGAGTGTCTCAGAAAGAAACAATCCCAGCTCATCTCCAGCCTGCAGCTTCCTGAAGCAGAAGTGTGTTTGTTGATGGGGTTAAAAGCAGGAGGTTTGGCCCCTGGGGATGCAGGAGCAGGTTCAGCTCCTGCAAATACCCACACCCAAGAGCAGCTGGCTGCCAGGGGGGTACCTGCTCTCCCCATGCCCAAATCCCCACTCGTGTCTGTGCCCTCGTGGGTGCCAGCCTGGGCAGGGCAGCTCTGAGAGCCTCCACAGGATTTCTCAGCAGTGAGTGTGTGCTGGCTCCAGCAGCCTGACACTCATGGGTTCTGGAGAATTGGCTAATTTGGGGTACAAATTCATTTTGTTTGCTTTTGCAGATACGAGTAAGACTTGACAGGAGCTGCTTCCAACGAAATTTGTGCGACAGAACCACAGAATGTAGTAGGAAAATATGCCACGATAGCATCCCCCTTCAATTTCCTCTTTAGTTTTTGGTACAATAGCTGCATTTTCTCCTGCCTTCTGGAGAAGAGACTAATGCATCCCCGAAGTTAATAAAATGATATGGGGTCATTTTTATTGAAAGAAAGTTAAACATCTGCTGTGTCTATTGCAGTGTATTAAACAATATTTTATTATTCTCACTTCCCTGACATGATTCATGTCCCTGGCAGGCACACAGCCCTATTGTTTGCTTTTCATATACATGTAGCAATTTAAAGTGTGCCTGTGAAATAAAATCTGGAGACAATGCCCAGCTGCAGACCCAGGGCAGAGAGGGACAGGGGTGCTGATGGTCCCTGCCTGTCCTGGGGGTGCCCTGCAGAGGGGCACAGGGGGTGCTGAGCTCATTCACCTCCCCTGCAGCCTGGGGGAGACTGCAGCAGGTTTGGGAACACTTCCCATCCACTCTGGGGGAGCACACGGGCAGAAGAGAGGCAGATGCAGATTTTGAGTGATTTTTCATGCAGCTCTGACAGAGCCTGGGAGCCCAGGACAGCAGGGAAGAGAAGCACCTGAGCTGACATTAACATTTCCTTCCACCCACCCTGGCTGTGCCAGCAGAGCCCAGAGCTGAGGGGAGCCAGCCTGGGCTCCAGAGCCTTTACAGAGCAGGAACACGCTGGCCCAGAGATTTCACAGAGATGTTTGCCTCCAGCTGCCAGCATTTACAATAGATGTGTTTGCAGTGAGCAAAGTGACAAAATGCTGACAGGCTGACAGCACAGCTGAGCCATCAGCTGCTGGCAGGAGCTGAAGTTAAAACAGACAGCGGGTTCAAATGGTGTCACAAAATCCCCCTTTGTCCCACAGCTGCTTTTCCTTACCTAGGATCACCCAACTTCTGCTCATGGATGAAATAGCACAACACCTGCTCAGGCTGACACCCTGTTCCTGGGCAAAGGCTCACCATGGACCCCCACACCCCTCTGGCCACAGAAACCTCCTGCACCTTCTCCTCCCACCCCAAAGCAGAGCCCAGAGCCCGCGGCTCTCAGCAGCCCAGGGAGCAGCTGTGAGTTACACCACACACGTCCTGCACACCCTGCACCTGCAGCTGTCCCAAAGCCCAGCCAGGTAACACCTGCTGGGCTGGGCTGGGCTGGGGGCAGGTTCCTGCTCTGAGCCCTCCTTTAAACCCCTGAGGGAGCAGCACCTGCACCAGGAGGCCACCAAGGTTCAGCTGCCATGGGAGGAGCAGTGCAGATGCTCTGAAATCTCCTCAACTGCCCCAATCCTCCTTTCCTTGCCTTCTCTCAGGGCTAAGGAGGGGATCCAGCTTTTCCTGAAGGTCACAGCTCAATACAGACCTGCACTGACTCTGTCCTAGCCCGTTCCCCAAGCTCTGCCTCCTGCCTGCAGCACTGCAGGAAAGGCAGCTCCTGTTCCCAGCAGGGAAATCCTCTTCCCACACTGCATGAGACTCAGGAGAAAACGCCAGGGTCGCTGCTCTCAGTGCCCTGCCTGGGCATCAGGGAGCATCTGAAGGAAACAAACTCATCCTCCCTCCCTCCATTGTTTCCCCCAGATCCTTCACTAACATCAGAGTGAAATTTTCCAGCTGGGAAATCAAACCTCGTTTTCCCCAGGGCAGCTCAGGTGATAACTGCTTAGCCACCAGTAAATTTTATTACAGCAAGAGCCCTTCTCCTTTAGCTTTCCATCAAAGTGATTTTCCAGCTCTGCTCTCTATCAGTCAATGCATCTGCTCTCCATTTCCTCTTGTCAGGCACACAGAGGCACGCGGGCTGTGAAGTGCTGCTGTCACCTGCAGGGACACACACGAGGCACAGAGGCAGGCAAGGCAGACACGAAAATGCGTGTCCTGAAATATTAAAAATCATCTGGGCTCCGGGTGTGCTTTCAGAGTTTCTGGTCATCCAGAGGCAGCGATGCATTAAATGGGAAAGCAACTTTATTAAACAATATTGGAAAGGTTGCTCGCAAAAAAATAAAGAATGGAGACCACTGAGCTCCAGCAGTGGCTTAAGTCCAGCTCAGGCAATCCATTAACTCCCACCATCCTGGGACTGGTATCTGAAGCACGTGGATGAGTGGAGAGCTGTGTGAGTGTTCCTCCAGCAGTTAAAGCAAGGGCAGGCTTCCCTGCTGCACTGGGCACAGCCCAGGGACCAGGCCAGCTCTGCCAGGGCCCTGCAGGGCACAGGGCACTGCCCTGTCCTGCCAGCTACCCCAGGGACAGGGACAGCCCTGCTGAGGAGGAGCTGGCTTTGGGGCAGAAATGGATGTGAACACCCCTAAGGCTCACCCTGCTCACCCTGCTCTGCCCTCACCCTGCTCACCCTGCTCTGCCCTCACCCTGCTCACCCTGCTCTGCCCTCACCCTGCTCACCCTGCTCTGCCCTCACCCTGCTCACCCTGCTCTGCCCTCACCCTGCTCACCCTGCTCTGCCCTCACCCTGCTCACCCTGCTCTGCCCTCACCCTGCTCACCCTGCTCTGCCCTCACCCTGCTCACCCTGCTCTGCCCTCACCCTGCTCACACCTGCACAGGTAGAATAGCACAGGTAAAATATCTCAGCACAGGTAATGTATCTCAGCACAGGTAGAATGCCTCAGCACAGGTAAAATAGCACAGGTAAAATAGCACAGGTAAAATACCCCAGCACAGATAAAATACCTCAGCACAGGTAGAATATCTCAGCACAAGTAAAATACCTCAGCACAGGTAGAATACCTCAGCACAGGTAGAATACCCCAGCACAGGTAAAATACCCCAGCACAGGTAGAAGCCTGCCCAGGAGCCTCCCAGAGGGCACCCAGGGGGACCTCTGCCCTGCCCTGCCCTGCCCCTCGGGCTCCTGGGTGTCCCTGGCACTGCCCAAGTGCTGACTGTGCCCCAGGGCCACTGGAATTAGGTTTGGTGCCTGGGCAGCCCCTTCAGAGGGGCCAGAGAATCAATACTGAGTGCAGGGCTGCTTTAAACAAAGCAAGTGTGGTTAAAACTCACACAGAGAGCGTGTGACTGTCCCAGGCAGGCAGAGCAGCACTGAGCACGAGGCACAGCTGGGCACAGAGGAGATGAAGGGAGGTAAAGGGAAGGGAAGCAGGTGGGGAACCCTCCAGAGATATTTTGGGGGGCCAGGGGACACCTGAGGAGAGCTACAGCAGCTCCTCAGCAGGGCTGGTGCCACCAACAGCAGCCAAGGAAGCTTTTCCTGCTCCTGAGCCAAAGCTCCCAGGTCTGTCAGAACGGTTCTGTGAAGTAAAACAAGAGTTTTGAAGAACACCTCAAGGCAAAGCAGGAAACCTTGCTGCTTCTGAGGCTCTCTGAGGCTCCAGCCCTTCCCTCTGCCATAATGAGCAGTGGGAGAGGTGAAATAAAATGGATAATGAAGAACAGGAAGATTAACAAGGAATGTGAGAGTGAATGAGGGAAATAACTCTTCCATTGTTAGAATGATGCTAGTGGCAGCTTTATGGCAACTTATCATTTCTATTTAAAGCCTGGTTTGGGGGCTATAATCTCTCAGCTGTTTTCTCTACCATCTGGCTGAAATTTAGCATAAAATTTGTTATCTCAGAGGTAAATGAATTCTTTTCCCTTTATCAAAATTGCTGGATTGGGGAAAAAAACCCCCAAGATACAGAGAGCCACATTCAGGAGTGCTTTTATCAGCTAAGGCCCATCTTTGCTCTGAAAGCAGCTTGTTGGGATGGTCTGATTCAGAGTGTTTCTAACACTGTGCTCCTGAGGAGCTGCAGGGCAGGAGCAGCCCCAGGGCACTGCCAGGGGCACAAGGACATCCCCGGGTGTTCCCTGAGCCCAGGGGCTCCAGGGGCTCTGTCTGCCCAGGGGACAGCAGCACAGGCAGGGGCTGGGGGTGCCAGGGACACCCGGGCAGAGCCAGGAGTGTCTGAGTGTGCAGGGACACCTCTGTCACATCCAGGAGTGCCTGAGTGTGCCACCTCTGTCACATCCAGGAGTGTCTGAGTGTCCCAGGGCACCTCTGTCACATCCAGGAGTGGCTGAGTGTGGCAGGGACACCTCTGTCACATCCAGGAGTGTCAGGGAGTGCCACCTCTGTCACATCCAG
>VWZV01005856.1:333543-363885 GCA_013397155.1 Irena cyanogastra | reverse complement strand
CACACTCAGACACACCCGGGCACACTCGGACACACCCGGGCACACTCACACACACTCAGACACACTCGGGCACACCCGGGCACACTCGGACACACCTGGGCACACCCACACACATTCAGACACACTCACACACACTCGGGCACACTCAGACACACCCGGGCACACCCGGGCACACTCAGACACACCCGGACACACCCACACACACTCGGGCACACTCACACATACTCAGACACACCTGGGCACACCCGGGCACTCTCGGGCACACCCGGGCACACTCGGGTACAATGGCCGCAGAGCAGAGCAGCTGCCCACACCCTCCGATCCAGGCTCCCGGGGACAATGAGGGGTAGGGGAGTTGCCAGCTGCCTCTGAGCACATCTCCAGAACATGCCTGACTGCCCGGGCGTGCAGCGAGCGGCCAGGGCACGGGCAGGGCACTAGCACAGGGTGTGTGCAATTAGCGCGGGGTGGCTGCAGTTAGCACCGGGGGCCTTTGCAACTCGACAGGGCTCAGCTGAACATCAGACACACCCCAAGCTGCTCGAGGCTGCCTGTGACACTGTTGTTTCACACGAAGAGCTTTAAATCGCAACATAAGCACAAAAAGAATGGGTCTGAGTTTGTCCAAAATAAGCAATCAAGAGGGAGAGTAATTTGGTAATTTCCATCATCATCGCTGTCTGCTGCTGCATCTCTGCTTACAGCTCGTTTTTGAGCACTGAAATCTGGCCTAGGAGCTTTTCAAAACCCGGCAGTCCTCTTGCTGCCATGGCTACTTGGTCTGGGAGCTTGGCAAGGGAAGGAGCTGGGGAAGCCCGGGGGTCACTGTCCTGCTCCCACCGCGGCACATCGGGGGCAGCACCATGAATTCACTGCCTCCTGCTCTGCAAAAGCCAGAGCCTTTTTCAGGTCACCTCTCAAATTTCATCAGCGTCAAAGTGTTTCTAGAGCTGAGGGCAGGTGAGCGTGCTGGGGAGGGAACATGGACTGCCCAGCAGCTCAGCCACAGCAGCAGCAGGATTCGGGATGCAGCAGGATTTGGGATCCAGCTCTGCTGCAGGGCGCTCCCATGGGCGGGCACCAAGCTGCTGCACCTCATCCCCTTCCCGAAGGTAGGGCAGGATAAACACAGTTTCTCCTGCTGATTTCCACACTTAGGACACTTAAACCATAAAACTTCCCCTTCCCTCCAAACAGAAGTCAGTAATAAAAAAAGAATAAAAGCAGAACTCACTTTTTCTCCCCAAAGTCCTTTCTGTCCCAGTGGAACCAGCAGCAGAGGAGCTTCACTGACCTTCACTGCTCTCTCCTGTCCCACAGCTGCCTCTCATCACGCCCATCACAGCTCCCACCAATCCTGACCTTCATCTGCCTCCCCACCTGCCCGGTTGCCTGCTCCAGGTGATTTCACTGCTCACCCCTCCAGCAGGCAGCTCCAGCTGGGCTGCAGGCACAAGGGGAACGTGTTCACCCAGCACTGTCTCCTCCCAGGACACTTCAGCCCGCTCACATTTTCCTCCTTTACAACTGGAAGTCACTGAGCTTCTCAGATGAAAGGCTCTCCTCTAAGTGCAAATTATTATTAATGAATTTCTCTCCTGGCTCCTTGACAGAAGCTGTACCTTGCAGCACGTTATCTGTGCAGCCATGCACCCCTGGCACGGGCAGATTCCCTCTCTGTGGTGACAGCAGGGAAGCTCCAGCAGCTCTGCGTGCCCCATCCCTGTGCCTCTGTAAGCACGAGCTTCAGAGATGTAAATCCTGCCATTTGACCCAATGTGAATTCCTGAAATAAATGATATTTCACAGCCCAGTGGTTTCCTCCCTGCTGAGATGGTCGTTTGTGGTGGCTTGCTCAGAACAGGGCTGTGACAGAATTTTTGGTCAGTGCGAGACAAATGGAAAAATTTCAGTAGTGGCCTCTGAATCCCCATGTTCTGCAGCTTCAGACAAATTAAATGCAAAGGCAGGGCTCCATTTTTTCCCTTTTTTAAATCTCCCTCTGCTGTCTTTTCAAATGCAGCCTGTCCTGCTCGTGCCCAGCCAGCAGCACTGGGTTCCCGGAGGTGCCACCCCCCAGGAACACCCTCCCCAAAAACGCCCTGGAACTGGTACCTTCTGTGCTACCACACCGTTCTTTCTCTCCAGTATTGTGTTTCTCACTCCTCTGCTGTTGTCTGTCGCAGCTCCACGCTGTAAATGCCTTTTCCACCTCACGGACACCTGCATTTTCCCAGGAAGAGCCGGGTAATTAATGAATTAATTAATGAATTACAGGAGTTGCCCACGCCAGGAGCAGAGTCCTGGAGCTGCTGGTGCTGGTGGAGGCAGGGGATGAAGGAGATGGATTGTGGCACTGCCCTGACCTGTGCCTGGCTGAGCTGCTCCTGCCATCCATCAGCATCAGCATCAGCATCAACCATCAGCATCAGCATCACCACGCTGCCTGGAGAAGGCAAGGGCTTCACCAAGGAGGGATCAGAGCAGGAAAGAACTTCCATACATCTCTATTCTCCCTGCAGAAAAGTGGCTGAAATCGTGTTCCATGCAGCACTTCACAGAAATGAGAGGAGCCCCCCCCTGAGGAAAGAGAGGTTAATTTGTCAAGCTGTGTAAAGCATTTTAATTACAATTCATATAACATGTATAAATAAATATTACATTCTTTCAGTCTACAATGCATACTAGGCATATCTTGTTAAAACGTCCATCTATGTTATTGGGTGGCAGGATTGACTTTGTCCAAGTAAAAAAAAAAAAACAAACTACGGAGTTTAGTGATTAAAAAACCCAAAACAATGAAATACATGGCAAAGACAGGACGATGCAAGTGCTTCTGGCCAACAGTCAGGACATAATACTGCTTTCCAAAGGCTGGATCTACCACCTCCTTTTAGTGAGGAGAGCTTTGGGAGGACAGTGCTTTCCTCACTGAATGGATTTTGATCTGTGTCCTCCACGAATGTGAGCTGACACTGAGCCAGTTCTGCCAGTTCACACCACAAATTAAATCTCTATTTTGTATTTGCTTCTGATTTATTACTGGCTTGGTATTTGAATATTCAAAACATCAGATTTACAGTCTAGTCTAAACTTTTCAGTCTTAGCTGGTCCAATGGCAAAAAAAAAAAAAATCCATAAAACAGCTCCAGATATTTCTTGTTCTTGCTTCAGCAATATTTCCCTCCCTCCCAACAGAGTGCCCAGAGGCCAGCTCTCCCAGTACAAGGGAGTAAAAGTCTGGGGGCAATCAGGGTATTTCTGTCCATTCTTCTTCTTGCTTTCAGAGCTTGATGAGAGCTGGTGACATCAGAATAAACAGAAAATTACAGCACAAAATTATGAACCTGGCAAAATAACCACAAAACAACCCAACTCCAGGCTGTACACATTTGGCCTGTGGTGGTCTCAGTTCCAGGTACATTTACAATGCACTCCCATTGCTTGGTACTTCTAAAAGCCAACAAAAACCAGCACCTTCTTCTCTTGGTGAAACACAGGAACTTTGGTTGTGGACATTTAAAACGAGCAACTGAACAAACAACCCAAACCTGAAAGGAAAATGAAAATTCTTCCAAAGTGGACATCTTTCTAGCTAGGGTGAAATGGAGGCTCAGGCTTTCAGAAGAGACACCATGTGGAAATTATTAGTCAATACTTATCCCCTGAATTCTTTAAATGAGAGGAGACTGTTTATAGCTAACATAGAAACAGAATGTTCTTGGCCCACTGTGAACTTATTGAATTTTAAATTTTCCTGTTTTCAAGATATTTAAAAGAAAAATACAAGAGGGAAAATGATTCTGTTTCAATTTACAAGACAAATGGAAAAGTAAAAATGAAAATACCAGGTAATTTCTTCCTCCTTCACATGTAATGCCAAAGATATATCTTCATTTCAAATGAAAGAATGAAAAGAAATGGCTTGAGTACCAATATAAAAAGTCTCCTTGTGGGTCACATGTCCATAACTGTGATGTTTTATTGGAACCAGAACAAGTTGTTGTTTGCCTCTTGCTTATTCTTTTCATGCTCTTATATTCTCTCATTTCTTTTTACAGGTATTTTTGGTACTGTGAAATATTACTATCATTATTATTTGTACGACCCATAAAATGAATTGTTACTGCCTCATCTCGCCCAGTTCATCATACTGGTCATACCATTTCCGTGTTCCTTTCTGCTATTTGTATTCCACTTCCTAAATCCACGACAGCAGAATAACCACTGGAAAAAACCAAACAAACAAACAACAAAACCCCAACAAAACGAAGCGAAAAACAAAACCAAGCCATGGACAGTTTGGCAAATTTCTTTCCCTGATTATAAAAACTGCCTCATCATTTCTCCTGGCGATCCCTTCCCCTCCCGCTCGCCCGTCCCAATATATACTGTAGAACTGAAGGCATCAAGGTGTGGTTAAACCCAAAAAAAAACCCCAGCAGGGAGCTACGCTTTGTCTTTGAATTTCCCCACGTAGTTTCGTATCTCTTTGGAGTCCCCCAGGTCCATATCCTGGCACACCCACTTAATGTCATCGTCATTGCTGCCGAGGATGGAGTTGACGGTGGGGCAGCTGTCGTCGGGCGGGATGGTGGTGAAGGTGGTGAACTTCACCCGCTTCCTCTTGGACGTGGGCGAGTGCAAAGGCTCCACCCTGTGCTCCTTGCCCAGCCTCCCCCCCGGGTCCGCAGCCCTGTGCGCCTGGCTGGGAGCGCTCTTCTGGGCGCTGCCGTTCAGCAGCTGGCTGCTCTCCTCGCCGCCCGAGCCCCGGTCGATGATGGTGGTGTGCTCGTCCTGCTGAGGCGACGCGTCTGCCGCGTTCTCCAGCAGTTCCGCCTCGTTGCCCAGCCACACCCAGTCGTGGGAGTGGGTCATGGCGGTCTGTCCTTCCACCAGCACCTGCTTGTGGCGGTACTTGAGTGCAAATGTTGCACAGTTTATTAGGAACACCAGGATGGCCAGGCAGAAGACGCCCAGCAGGGCGTACATGCCGATCTCCAGGTCGCTCAGGCCCCGGGGTGTCTGCACCAGGTCGCTGTCCTCCATGCCAGCACCGCCTTTGGGCAGGTCCACCTGGGCGGGGAAGTTGGTGAAGTCAATGGGGATGTTCTGCAGCTGCCCATCGTCTGAGAGCTTGCCGCCGTCCAGGCGGTTGTTTTTGACGACTTTATTTTTGAGGACGGACTTTGCCGTGGTGCTGGCCTTCCGGAGGGGCCCCTCATCCCTCTCTGCCGAGGAGCCGCCGTAGTAGCGCCCGTCGTGCCCGTGGCGCTCCTGCTCCGCGGCCTTGTGCCGCCGGTCGCTGGCGTGGTTCTCGATCTCGTCCGCGTCGTAATCGCCGCCCGCCTCCGCGTCCGCGTCGTTCTGCCCGAACTTCACCCTGATGCTGCCGCTGCCCACGGCCAGCACGCTTTTCCTCTTGGACTTCTGGCAGGCCTCAGAGATCATCATGTCCACCTTGACCAGCGCTCCCTGGCCCTCGCCCTCTGCTGCCACAACGGGCCACCTCAGGGCAGGGCTCTGGTGGACAGAGACCACGGCTTCGTCCAGCGACACGGCCGACAGGGAGAAGTCCTTGGGGTCGTAAATGTCCAGCGGAGTAACAGAGCTGTCACTGAACTGGATCCAGGTGCTTACCACAGCTTCCTGAAAGGACAGGGAGATGGTAAAAGACAGGGCCTTCGATAAATCAGCCCAACCCTCCCAGCTCAGCCATCTCTCGGCTGGAGGAAATGGGACACAGAGACTCTGCACTGCATTTATAGCAAAGCAAGCCTCGACTGATGGGGCAGAAAACTGGTCACATTTCTCACTAAAGGTTCCACTGTTACTCTCCCTGCAAATGTTTTGCACAAGGACATGGAAAATAATTGATATGAGATATCTTTATTACCAAAGTACCCATTAGCAAGCTACAATTTTACAAGCTCTGTAAGGAAAGTCATTCCTGTCGTGCAAAAGCCAAAAGAGGCAAATCACAAAAATTACTAGAGGCACTTGACAGAACACTTATTTCCCTCATGTTCCACATGCACAGGTGTCATGAGGAGCTGTCAAATTAAGGCATAAGTATCTTAGCAGGGGTAAGGAGCTACCACAGTATCTTGGAAATGGCTGCAGCAGAAGATTCATCTGAAAGAAAAAGACTCACAGAACAATTGCCATTTTGCTGGAGAAAGGTTTGTTTTAAGTAAAACACACTTTAGCCTTGAGATAATTAAAAAGTCCACCAAATTTCTGTGTCAAGAAGAGGAGGATGGGGATTCTGGCATGATCTCGACAATAAAAATACAAATGGCCTGGATTTAATTGGTCTGTCTTTGTGCTCTGCAGGTAGCACTGTTAGAAGTCATCACTGGAAGCAAACACAAAGCCAGAGGTCAGCTCTTTGCCATGTGAAATCCCATCCAGATGACACAGATATTTACTTCTCCACATCTGAATAGCTTTCTTTGCAGGACATTTCTTTAATTTTTCATTTGTTCTATGTCTTGCCTGTGTGGGCAGCAGACGGCCAGGCAGATTGCCAAAGTGAAACTTCCCACAAAAGTGAAGTTCTTTCCTTCCCACACTTAAACCACAAATGGCTCTAATAACTTCACACTTGGGTACATCAGAACAACTGGGCTGAAAAACCAGCACTGGGGAAAAACATTGCCACCCTGTTAATGTCCAGTCATAATACAAATTTACAACTTAATATGGTTTTCAATTGGCTGCAATTTGTTATGCTACGGTTATAAACAAAGAGAATTGCTACCCTTCCAGTTGAATTTAAAGCTTTTCAATGAAAACAGCAAGGGGCATTTAGCTGGGCAGAAGGTTGGGCCACACTGAATATTTGATTTCCAAAGCACTATCAGCAAGTACTTGAGGGACTGAAAGAAGAAAAATAAGCTGTGGCACAACAGGAAAGAAGGCAAAGTTCTTGGTGATTCAAATTTATTTCAAAGAGCTGAAACGGAGCCAGGGTAACTCAGGAGCTGGGAAGGGTGAACTGCATAAGGAAATTAAAACATCTGATCTTTCATTAGAGAAACAACCCTGAAATGGCTGAACAGACACAAAGCTGCAGGGCACAGCTCGAATTTCTATCATAGAAATCTATAGTAGAGCAACCCTGGTCATAGGAAAGCAAAGGGGGTTTTTTAATGGATATGTGCAGAGAGAAAAAGATTCACCTCCTCAGGCAATTCAGCACCCTGTTGCCTTCCTCCTCCCTAAAACCAAGGTCAGCCTCACGTGCCATTGGGGAAGGCACACTGGCTTCTCATCAACCTGTGCCAGGGAAAACACCAGCAGCACTTCCAGCACATCATCTCTGCCCGCCAGTGGTACCCTCCCTTGAGAGCAGGGTGAGAAAGTGAGTGCAGCATTTTGTGCAGGTACGGCTGGAAATGATGCCACCTGTGCCTCCTTCCCAGCTGGGAACATCCACAGCTCCACAGCTCTGCCACGGGATTTGTGTCACTAAATCCTTTGTGCATTTGGGCAAAGTTGCCAGCAACTTCAAAGCAACTTTTATTCTTTATGCCACTTCTCTACAATTCCTGCATTCCTGAGACAGAGAAAAATGAGATGGCAGTCGGCTGAAATTTGCAGGCACACGTGTGATTTACTGTAGGTAACAGAGGTGTGCACTGGCTGAGACGTTATTTTCTACCAGCACTGACGTTTTTTATTTCCAAGAGAACGTTTCTTCAAAGGAGGAACCAATTTTTTTCACAGAACAATGCTGTCATGCCCATCCTACGGACAACATTAATTAAAAGGGAAAGAAAACAAATGAGAGAAAGAGAATGAGAGTTTAAAATCCTGCCAAAATATATTGTATCAGCCCAAACATTCTATTCGGCAAGAGATCATTTCCTCTCATTCACATCATTAAAGGAAAGCCAAAGGCAGGGCAAGGAAGTGAATTTCCCAAATGATTATAAATTCTGAAAAGCTAAAAAGAAAAGAAGAGAGAAAAAGGAAATGATTTAGTGCCATGTCCTTCAAGGAGCTGTTTCTGCAAATCCTGTGTACCACATCAATAAATCCCCTCCAAATCTCTGACAAGGTCCTCCAGTTTCTCTCAGAAGATGAAGATGGATTGGAGCCTTCTCACCTGCAAAGCTGCTGCCCCTCATCTCGTGCCCTCAACACTGAGGTGACAAATGCTTGTGCTCTTTAATTATCAAGCATAAACAAAGAGTTTGAGGGATTATCTTCCTTCCCAGCCCTTCTTTCCCTCACTTCTCCTCTCTCTTCCCCCATCACAGGTGTAATTTCAGCTCTTGGTCTGTGGCAGTTCCACCACCTTTCCTGGCCTTGAATTACACTCTGGCTAGGCAGTCCAAAGATACCATTTGATAAATCTTGGATAAACTGGTTGCATTTTAGAGAATTCTGCTGCTTAGAAACACAGATCAGGATATTTGATTTTATGCCATGCTCAGAATAAAGCAGCCTTTTAATGGTCTTCATTCACTAGAGCACAAATAAAAGTATTTGTGAATAAGCCCTCAATTGCTGGGGCCAGCTGCAAGGGTCCTGGAGCAAGGCAGATCATCAGAGGAAAGAAATGGTAGGCTCTGCAGAAAACAAATACATTCCTCCCTGAAATAAGGGCAAAGGAATACTGTTCTCAGCAGCTTCTCTTAGACCAGCTCTGATTGTTCTGTCTGGGGACTTGAATGCTGGAATGGATTTCCCTAGCAATTTTATCACATGAAATATCAAAGTATTACATGTGCATTTATTTTTAAGCCTGTGGCTTGTGTAGTAAAAATTGGGCTTGATCGTTATGATGTGGAAATGAAAGGCAGCCAGGACTCAGATCTTAATTCAAGCCATGCATTCCCCACTGTGTATTTCTCTCTCTCCTTTTTGTCCAATCTGCTAATGTGACATTCCTTTCCAGTGGGAATTTGCTTGTATTTGCAAGGGAAGAATTCAGATTCTTATCTAACAATGCATCCCCTCTCCCTTTCCCATGCTGCTGAATTCCTTTGTCATTCCTGTGAGCCATTCCATTGCTCTGTCAGCTTAAAGAAGATATAAATACAGCTGAGGTGTAACTCACACTGCCAGGATGGGGTAATGAATCCACACCACAAAAATACTGCTCGTATCTGGTATTAACTGTGAGATGCCAGGGAATTCTCAGCACTGGTTTGCAGCAAGGCCACGAGCTGAACCAGACCATCCAAAAGGCAGGGCCAGGCAATGAGCCCAGCCTGCTCTCCTGACCCAGGGGGCTGGGCACCCTCCCCTCCCAGAGAGAGAGAGCAGACACCCCCAGCCCCAGGGCTGCTTCAGGCACTACACCAGAACCTGGCTTTTAGGAAGCACCAACACTGCTCTTTGTCCCTGAGAAAGCGTCTGCAGTTCCCCAGTAGCACTGAGAGATACATTAATGCACAGAGCTGTTTAATAAAGGCTTTTTTCATCTTTCTTCACTGACCCATTTCAGTTCATTAGCCCCCATGCAATAGCCTACAGTGACAAAAAAGCTGGATATGACTGTGAGTTTCCCTGCAGAGCCAGCTGAGCTTTGAGAGTCCTTGAAGCTCACTTAGATCAGGAAACACTTAAACTCTGTAGGTTTTCTTTTGTTTACATTTTGGAGAAGCCTTTAAGATGACAGTGTTGATTTAACAACCACCAGCAAGCCAAATGGAACAGCTTTCCTACCTGAGCAGATAGCCACCAAAAATAGATTACTCACAGCTACAGCTTCCAAATTTTCAGAAGATACTTCATCTTTGATATTTAAAAGTTGGTCAACTTGTGTCTATTTTCAGGCACCTAAATCACTGATCCACTTTTCAGTGCCGATGAGCTCCCTATCGATTAAAAAGTAATATATGGGCTCAGCACCCCTCAAGGTCACCTTGTCACAGCAGGTAATTAGCTGCTCAGCTATAGATAAAGGTATCTAACTTAAGGCATCCAAGGTGAAAAAATATTGGCTTATCTTCTTTAGAGTGCTTGGTATTTATGGAGAAACTGCCAACTTTTCAGGACCTGTGTTTTGGCTGCTTTGTGCTGCATATGCAGACAAAGTGTGCTCATTATAATTAAGGTAATCCACTCATTATGGTCACTGAAAGAAAGCCACAGCAAAAATTCTGGATTTTGTTTTTCAGGTGCATCAGTAAGGTTTGCATGAGTTATTTGGGCCTCTTTATAAACTTGCTTGAGATGCACTTAAACAATTAAGTCCTCACAATGTTCAAGTACAGGCTCAGTCCTGGGCTGTCTCCTTGGAAAAAACCCTCTTTCAAAAGGGCTTGATTTTCAGAAAACGCTCAGCATTTGCCTTCAAAATTCCAGCTCAGTCAGGATCTCAGCTGATGCACTCCAAATCATGAGTCACTTCTTGCAAAATTTAGCCACAAACATTCCCACATTTGCATTAATTTTTCTAAGGGAAAGTGACTTAAATGTTATATCCTTCCTTCAAATTGCAAATGAAAGGAAAAGATGTCTGACTCTGTAAGTCACTCCTACACCATTTCCTTCCATTTATTTCCCAGTGTGAAATCTATTCCTGTCTTGTTTTTGGGGATGGAGATGCACAGAACCAGGGCCTGACATCCCCACTCGCTCCTGCGTCACAAATGTGCCACTCTCAGCAACCTGAAACGGTCCTGCAGAGGACAGCAGCTTCAACCAAGCATTTCACTAAAATAATTTCAGAACTCTGATGCTGGGAAAAGTAATTTCAACCCAAACCACATTTACACGTTTTGACTCTCTTGTATTCCTGCCTAACTTGCCAATTGCAGTGACCTGTAATGACATGTCACATCACATTGCCACACCATAAACAACAGGAGGTGTCACAGTGGGCACCCTGGCATGATCTGCCAGAACCTGATGCTGATAAATGTCTTAGCAGGCTCAGGACAGATCATCTATAAGTCTGAGAGGCTGACAGTGGGCAGCCTTTCCAGAGTCACAGGCTCTTTTATCTGCAATCAAATCCACAATCCTTCCAGTGCTGCTGCAGGACTGATAGTGCTCTGTCCCACAGGACAGGATTGGGTTAGGAATGCTCCAGTTTTTGTTTTCACAGTCTTTGTCTGAAGACAGTATGCCAGATGTGGTTTCTAAGCCCTGAAGAAGGGCATAAATGGGTTAATTACATAAGATTCTTATGTTTACAGGATGCAACAAATGGAACAGATGGGCACTGTGTCCTCCTAGTTTGGACATTTTCCTGTCACTAAGTTATAAAACAAACTAAATTATTTTTATGTTCCAGAAAATTAGATAGCAATAATCATGAAAATGGGCCATAAAACTTGACTTGAGATCTCTCCCTTTCTATGTGAGAGGAAAAACAGTTTCTGCAGGAGGAGAAGCTGTGGACAGATTTAATTGCATGGTCCCCAGTCCCAATCCTCAATCAACTGACCAAGCAAGCAAGTTCCAGTGCTGACCCTTGGGTTTATCCTGGGCCAGAGTGACTGTTTGACTTCCCCAATCATGTTTTCTTCTTTTCCACAGAGGTTGTGACCTGAGACAAGCTGTTTGAAAGCCCCTCTTCAGGGAGATGGGAATTTGCTGGCTTAAATTAAGACCAGCACATGAACCAGATGATGAAACCCCCAAAATCCACATGAAAAATAAAAGGAGAGATGAGCCTGGCACTGTGTCATGGCTCCAGGAGGGAAAAGAAATGGATGTGGCCATCTTCTGCCTCTATTTTACAGCTCTTGAAGATACCAAACTGTGTCACACAGAGCTCTGTGCTCTCCAGAACGAAAACAAGGGCGCGCTCATAGAGCAAACCAGGATCACTGTGCAAAGGCTGCCTGTGCAGTGAAACCAACAAAGGTTCATTAGCTAAAGGGAGGTATTAAACCTGCAAACAGCACAAACTTCAGTGTACTTAGAACTTTTACTGCAGATTGAAGTCCCTATTGGAAGGGAAGAAACGACCAGGCAATTCCAGAGTATCTGTAGGGAAAAACCAACTAACATGGGCACAGACCACACCTAAAGTCTAAATTCTAAACTTGCTATGAATTATCACCTGTATTTTACACTGATAAAATCCTGCCAGATTTGTCTGGCCCAGAAGGCCAACCCAGGAAATTCAGAGTGCACACTACCTGCTTAGGAGTATGAAGCAGCTCTTGGGCAACGGCTGTGGCCACAATGGCCCTGCTGGTGGCTGCACTGGGCTGCAGGAAGAGAGAAAGCCCAGACACCAGCTGCACTCCAAGGTCTGTGATGGTCACTTTGTCATCCAGCACAGTCACTGTCTTCTCCGCCAGGATGGAGTCAGACAGAGGAGACAAAACCTTTGGAGAAATACAAAAGAATCGACTTAGGAAAAGGCTGATCAATTGATAAAACCTTTCTTAAGGTCATCATCCCTTCTTCTCTCCAAAACTTTATGCACAGAAATGAAGAACACAGGAAAGGGAGTCTGATTTCATTAGCAGGGTCAGAAAACCTGAGTGGAGAGCTTATGGCTGAGAATCATCCAAGACTGGGAGCTGTCCTGTCCCAGTTGTGTCATTTGCATTTCACCACAAGAGTGGATTTAAAATTCTCTTCTCCTGTTACTCTGTCTTTCCATGTGGATGAGCTCATTAAACCTCCTGACTACTTCAAAGAGAGGTTACCAGCCTAGGATTTGTCCTTCATTTCTTGGCTTGGAAATTCTTGTTCCTCCATTTTTTCTGTTTCTGATGGAACATCAAGGCAGTAGGATATCCTTCCCTTTGCTGAAACTAAAGGCCATGCCACTCTCTTTAGGGACCTGCTGTCTTCTTCACCTTCCTCATATCCACTTAGATTAGCTCTATTCACCCTCTGTGCACTGGCTTTAGCAAGGATTCACGTGTGTAATCCCAGATGCACAATTCACATGTGAAATCCCAGATGTACAATTCACATGGGTAATCCCAGATGTGTAATTCACATGTGTAACCCCAGATGTGTAATTCACATGGTAACCACCCCAGACGTACAATTCACATGGGTAACCCCAGATGTGTAATTCACATGTGTAACCCCAGATGTGTAATTCACATGGTAACCCCAGACGTACAATTCACATGGTAACCCCAGATGTGTAATTCACATGGTAACCCCAGACGTACAATTCACATGGTAACCCCAGATGTGTAATTCACATGGTAACCCCAGACGTACAATTCACATGGTAACCCCAGATGTGTAATTCACATGGTAACCCCAGACGTACAATTCACATGGTAACCCCAGATGTGTAATTCACATGGTAACCCCAGACGTACAATTCACATGGTAACCCCAGATGTGTAATTCACATGGTAACCCCAGACGTACAATTCACATGGTAACCCCAGATGTGTAATTCACATGGTAACCCCAGACGTACAATTCACATGGTAACCCCAGATGTGTAATTCACATGGTAACCCCAGACGTACAATTCACATGGTAACCCCAGATGTGTAATTCACATGGTAACCCCAGACGTACAATTCACATGGTAACCCCAGATGTGTAATTCACATGGTAACCCCAGACGTACAATTCACATGGTAACCCCAGATGTGTAATTCACATGGTAACCCCAGACGTACAATTCACATGGTAACCCCAGATGTGTAATTCACATGGTAACCCCAGACGTACAATTCACATGGTAACCCCAGATGTACAATTCACATGTGTAACCCCAGATGTGTAATTCACATGTGTAACCCCAGACGTACAATTCACATGTGTAACCCCAGATGTGTAATTCACATGGTAACCCCAGATGTGTAATTCACATGGATAATCCCACATGTACAATTCACATGGTAATCCCAGATGTACTATTCATGTGTGTAATCCCAGATATGTAATTCACATGGTAACCCCAGATGTACAATTCACACGTGTAACCCCAGATGTGTAATTCACACGTGTAACCCCAGATGTACAATTCACACGTGTAACCCCAGATGTGTAATTCATATGTGTAACCCCAGATGTGTAATCACATGGTGTAACCCCAGACGTACAATTCACATGGTAACCCCAGATGTGTAATTCACACGTGTAACCCCAGATGTACAATTCACATGGTAACCCCAGATGTGTAATTCACATGGTAACCCCAGACGTACAATTCACATGGTAACCCCAGATGTGTAATTCACACGTGTAACCCCAGATGTACAATCTGTGGGCACAGCAGTGTGTGGCAGTCACAGCCCACCCTGAACCCCTGCCCAGAGCAGTACCTGCATCGTGGTCATCCCCACTTCCCGGCCGATCAGGATCCTGCCTTCCTGCAGCTTGGCAATGTGGGGATCCTCCAGCTTCATGAAGTCCCTGACCAGGTCTGTGATGTCGAAGTGCCAGTCCGAGCCCAGCAGGTAGCTGAGCTGTCCCCAGGGGCCGGAGTCCTCGGCCACAAACTGGGTCAGCACCCTGACCATGGCGTGCTGGTACTGCAGGGTGCAGCCCCTGCCCCTGCGCTCCTCCTCGTCCTCGTCATCGCTGTCCCTGGTGGGCCTGGTGGCAGCAGAGAACAAAGCACAGAGAAATGTTCTCAAAACGTCAGTAAAATGTAACACTGGAGTGCTAACGGAGAGTGCCCCCTTGAACAGAGCCCTCCCTTCTGGATTTCTGGGCTACCCATGTCCACCTCACATGCTGGAGGACCACGCAACTGGACTGTGCCACTTTTTCATCTGTGCTGCCATCTCCAAACAACAACTCTGCCAGTGGACCTTACCAGAGTTCCACACTGTATTTTGTTGCCCAAGACAGACATGTGCACAGAAGCAATAGTCCCATAACTTTTGAAGCTTTATTGGATCTGCAGATGCCCTGTGCAAAGCTGGGGGTTCCAGTACTGCTGCTCCTCGGGGAAGATGCTGCATTTCAGGAGCATTCCTTTCACAAATCACCCAAGAAATGCAGTGACTCAAACCCACCTTTTGTTGGAAACAACGGGGACTCGCCAGCCTTTGATCTGGCTGAGCTCAGTGTCGGAAATGTCGATCTGGAGGGGCAGGCGTGGCACCCACACCGTGATCTGCAGGGGAGCACTCAGGTACTGATAAGTGAAGTTCACCAGAGCGTTCACCTTGCCTTTCATCTCCTTGCCGTTGACAAAAACATAGTCACACCTGTCAGAAACCTGAGAGGGGGAAGAGAGAGGGGAAGGAGAGAAGGTGATCACTGTGATAAGACGAGCTCCAAGGGTTACCCTGGTGGCTGAACCCCAAAGAAACAGAAGGGGCTCCCTTCTCTTTATGCACATTAATGATGGCCTTGTACAGTGGGGGCAGCTGAACACAGAACCCTTCCCTGGCTCAGGAGACACAGTCATGCTGGAGATGCCTGGAGATTGGATACTGTTCATGAAGCCTGTGGTTGATTTTCCGTCCGCGATGCAGCGAGCTACAAACCGATGGCAGTGCTGGGGAATTCCTGAAGAGCAAAGCTCCTGCCCAGCTTGGCCAAGAGGAGCCCAGCAAACCCAAACTGCTCTCCACAGGGGCAAGCAGCCTATCAAAGCTCTACCCTGAAGACCACCTCCATCAGGGGGTGATGCTGCTTTCAAGACTGGCTCTGCAGTAGATTTCACCCACTGAAGAGTAACAGAAGTCAACTCATTTCCTCTGCAATAAACATTATCTGTTTATAAATGTTTACATTTTGATTAAAGCTGTAAAGTATTTCTAAACACTACAGCAGATTTATCATTAATATGTAAATAGTGTCCTGAAATATAAGCAAGCATTATCATAGCTGGGTAAGAGTTATATCAGTAATCACTTCTTTAATCAGTGCTGTAATTTACAGACCATTGAGTTTTCTCATTTATTATGTTACTGAGTACCAGTGATAAAATCACTCCTGGATATATAAATCATTAAGAGAGATGCAGATAGTATGAAGTGACTCCATGTGATAAAGTCATTGTCATTTCTATTCCTAAAGGTGTCATAAATGTCTGGGGAAATCCTGTGGCACATTAATCATACATTAAGTGGTGAGCAATGGGAGCCGTAACATTACTAAATGAGCTGGTATGTCTGCAGAAATTAACAGCAAACCCAGCAGATCCCAACTCCTGCTCTTGCTCCCATCCTGTCAGAATTCTATTTCATCACCCCTAACGAGCATCAGTAATGGTGGAAATGCATCTCCCCACCTGAACATATATTTATATTATCATCTGCTCCCTTCTACCCATTCCCAACACCGTTTTATTCATGTGAAGATTATCAGCTGGCAGTGCTGATGTCCCCAGACTAATCCAGCAGATGGATGTCCTCTGTGACCACAGATGCAGGAGCTGAACTGCTCCAGTCTGACACACCCCCCGTTTCTACCCTCTCTCGGGTTTAGGCACTGCTCATATTCTGGTAAAATACTTGATGATGAGATTGCAAAAAGAAACTTCAGAGAACACAATAGAAACGTTTCTCTGCCTCGTTCCCTCAGAGGGCTATGCTCTAACAGCTCTGTTGACTGAAGCACTACCACGTGCTACAATACCTGAGCCATCCCTCTCTTCAGGCTTCTCCCTCAGACCACCTGAGGCCAGCTTAAAAGCCTGAAGGGGGCAGAAACATCTTCATTTTAGCACTATGAATGCCATGACCTATTTTTCCATCTATTAACTTGAATGGCAACACAGAAACAGGTTTAGTGCACACCAGGCTGTTTCAGAATGACTGTTTGATCTCATCTAAAAGCACCGTGCAGCAGAGGTCACGAGGAACCCAATAATTTGTATAATATCCTATAAAACACCAGGCAGTTATTCAGAACACACCCCTAGATGGGCTGCTTGCTCTTTCTATGGTGTCTCTGCATCAGCTTCACCCTGGCAGAGGAATCCTGAAAACGTTTCTCATTGAACAGCTCCAGCTGCAGGCAAGCAAGAGCTGCATGTCAGGAGTCCCAGCCCTGAGCTCCTGCCCAGGGAGTTGTGGTGCCTGAGCAGTGAGCAGCCCCTGGGACATGCCAGAGACACTCTGCCCCTGGAGCTGAGCTGCTGGTGTCCATCCTAGGTCTGGAACGTTCAACAAAGCAGCTTCAGATAAAGCTCTTGGCTCTTCAGCCTTACCTTCCTTGGAGCAGAAGTGTTTGGGAGCCCTGTCAGCAAAATCTAACTGAACTCTGCTTGGAGCAGAGCCATTGCTGTCCTGAAGCTGCTTCCACCCCACTCATTTCTCTGGAGTTCAACCCAAAGACAAAGTGAACTTTCGGGTTTAGTTGTGCAAGTTGCTTATTTATACACCATGCAAACCACTTGCATGTGTTGATAAAAGATTTCTGACTGCACACTCGGCCTCAGACTGGTCAGGTCTGGTGCAGATGTATGATTTTATATTGTCTAAAGCTCAGTGTTGTCAGTAACTGAACAAATCTAACTGCTGGGGAAAGAAAAAGAATAACAATAGTAGCAAAACTGCAATTCCAAAATGGTTCTGGGCTGAGATCCAATCTCCATCTGTATTTGGAAAGCTGCTAGAAGCCTTTGTGGGTATGCCACAAACAAATGGCTGAACAAGTCCATACAGCATCCTAAGGAGGTGGCTGAGCAGCCACCACAAAGCCTTGCAAAGTGCTCCAGGTTGGTATTTATTACTGGACATGCATCAGCAACACTGGCAGGTCTTTAGGAGCTGCACTGTGAAAAACATTGATAAACAGGGGAGAGGAGAGGAGAGGAGAGGAGGAGCAAAGCTCAGGCTGTACTGCATTCTGAAATTCTGTGTGCATTTTAACTCTTTCCAGGCAGCCATCCTGGAAGCATCACCCACCACTCCTGACAGAGAAAGGCAACACTTCCCAGCCAGTGCTGCACAGGGGAAAGCAGCTGTGCTCCAGTCACTAGATGGGTGTGCTCTCCGTGGTTAGTGACACCCATCCTCATGTCATGCTCAGGTAGAGCCATTCCACATCCACCTGTGCTGGAAGCAACACACCTCAGCTGAGCTCAGCCACAACAGAGGAAAAATGAGAGCAAGGGCGTTTGCTTTCCTTGCCCTCCCCTCACACAGTGTCACTTAAAAGATAAACAAACAAGGTTTCTCAGCCCAGAGGACAGATGCAGACAGACTGACTCTGCTACAACTCCCAACTCCAGCAAGCCCCACGTAGGGTCTGATTTTCTGAGCAGATGCCCCTCACAAAAAAAGGGAACAAGCTGTGTGGTGCCTCAACAGACCCCCAGTTCAGACTAACTCAAGTGGAAATAACATCCCAGCCAACTTGGTTCTGGAGCTATTCAGTGCAGGCTTGGCTACACTGCTCTGATCTGTGTCCTGTGGGGTAAAACAGGGTGGAAACACGGGGCTGGCAGGGACGACCAAAGGCAATGTCACATGGAGCCATGGAGGAAGGACAGAAAGCAGATTTAAAAAAAATGGGTCACATTAGAACTCAAAATCTTTTTTGTTTTCAATTAAAAAGGTATATTTGTTGAAGAGTTTTTGATAGATAGAAGTACTTTTCTGCTTTCCTGCAGGCTTTTGCCAATGCTCCTGGAAGGTCACAAAGCAGTGCATGCACCATCTGTGGGTGCTGCCCACTCCAGGTCAAGGCAGTTTCTAACAGACACTGATCTGCCTCTCATCTCCTCCAGTATTTATGCTTTTACTATGAAAACATCCTCTCTCTGAAAGGGCTTTTATCTCTGGCATCAGAAGAAGTGAGCAATGATGAAGGGAAAGCCTGCTTAGCCACCACCTTTAAGTGATTGGGGTTTTTCTTTCCTGCTTAGCAGATCAGCAAGAAGTTTTGCATTTTAAAGAGCTCTCTGATGCTATTTCAGCAGTTTCTTTCATTATTAAGCTGCATTCAGCTACTTTCCCCTTTTTTCTATTTTCCTAACTTCTTTCTCCAGATTAAAACTAAAATAAAGAAGCAGACAGCAAAGACAGGGCTAAGCACAACTCCCTAGAGGCTCCTTCTTTGTCTTTTTCCTGGCATTACATTTTTGTGCCCCCTTGTAATAAAGGCCATTGCCTTTCCAGATGACTGGGACAGATTCTCTCTACAACAAATCACATTTTATTGAGCTGACAGGGAAAACTGCTTCCTGGAAACCAAGAGAGAGTCACTACCTGTGGCACTCTGATCTGGGGAGGGAACGTCCCTCCCCCTGGCCATCAGCAGATGGGCTGCAGTGAATTTAAAGGATATTCCTGGAAATGTTGCCAGCCAAATGCAGAAGCTCTGGGTCTCCCTTCACTTCCTCATTCCAGACTAAGCTTTTGATCCCACCGTGACCTCTGTACTGCAGAACTGCCAGAAGGGAGCACGAGCTGCTGGAGGTCACCACAAAGCATGTGACAAGGACACCACAGGCAGAGAGGGGCTGTTGGCACCTCTGGAGAATATTGGGTTTGCTGGGTTAAATTCCACTCCAGGTTCCTGAGAAATCTTCCTTCAGTTACTGGTGCAGCCAGGCAGTTTCCTGCCAAACACAAGCTAAGGCTGCCCTTCAGAAGATGGTGAACTCAAAGCACTGTCTGTCCTGGTTTGTGCCTGTGGTACACAGGAGTGGAAAGAGTGACAACTGTAAAACCTAAAAATAAACGAGTGGCTGCCTCTGTGAGCCTACTCTAGTCCAAGCTTGTTTATTCTCCCAGTGGTTTTCACCTCTGGAGATACCAGCCCAGTCTCTGAAGGACAGTTCAGAAGGGGAAAAAGAGAAGTTTTTAATGCAGCAATCCTGTCAGGTTTATGGAGACTGAAAAACTGAGAGGCATCAGTCCATTTTCTAGGTAGAGGTCTGTGTGGTTCTAGGAGTGAGCAGAAATGAGGAGAATTGGTAACACTGAATGTCCTGCTTGTATTCATCAGGTTCAGAACCTTGCATTTTTGTCTGTAAACCCATTTACCCATTTCTGTTACACTAATGCAAATGTTGCCAATATATTCAAAGGTTACATAAATGTTTAAATATTTATGACAGCACTTCTATGAGCAGAGAGCTTTTTCCAGTGCCTCTTAAAGGAATCTCAATTTCAGTGAGAAGAAAAATTACAGGATAATCAGTAAAGAAGAGTGGTGTTCAGCACTTTTCATAGAGACTCCTCGTGCTCAGCCCAGTGTCCTCACTCTGGCACACCAGGAAGGCACCTGGAGCCCAGGGAGGCCAGCTCTGGGAGCAGCCACTCATTCCACTAAGGAACACAGAGCACCAGGACCACTTGTTCACCACAGAGCAACACGTAATTTATAGGGACTATCAGACAGTGATAACCATTCTGTAAGCTTTTTGAACATTCATGTCCTTGATGTTGAATTTCTCCCAAGATTTCTTTTTAACAACGCCCTCTGTAGAAAGGAATTATCCTCTATTAAATTCTCCAGGTTTTGAAAGAGAGACTCCGTGTGGCTCTCTAGCCTTGATTCCAATTAAACACCATGGTCTTATACACAAAGGAAATCCTCTGCTACATGAACATTAGGCTTCCTAAGAAGGATTTCAGTGCCTGGCTGCATAATCCTGAATAATCAGTAACCTAGTGGAAAACTGAAGCTGTCTCAAGGCCCATAGTACTCATTTTTTCAAATTAAACTGTTTAAGTCTGATAAAAGTTAAAGCTTCAGACCTGAGCTCTTCCATGCTATTTACAGCTTTGTGACACTGTCAGAGCAGCCTCCAGAATGGAAACCTCCACTGCAGGAGCTGCTACTTGCTCCAGTGGCCAGCCCTGGCTCCCAGGGATGCAGCTGGAGCTCAGTGGCTCAGGAAGTGCAGCCAGGAGCTGCCTGCCAGCACAGAGGTGAACACAGCCCTGCAGACTGGCAGAACTCCCACCTTAGCACTGCCAAGGCTTGCTTTTCTCACATTAGTGCAAGAAGAACCCCAAGAGTCCTTTTCACCTGTGACCCAGCAATGAGTGAAATCTGTTCCTCGAGACAGCTGAGGAAGGATTCCCACTCTGGGCAAAGGGAGCAGGGCAGTGTCACCTTCAGGAACTGAGCCAGCCTCTGCTGTGCCCTCAGAATGCCAGTCTGCAGCTCTCAGTGGGGAACAGGGCTGTGTGCTGGGGGCTTTGTGCTGCTGAGCAGCTGCCACATCCCAGCCTGGATCCTGCGGCCAGTCCTCAGGCAGGGATCCCAGCAAGCCACAGCAACAGCACAGGGATGGAGCCCCAGCACTGCAGAGGAGAGCTGGGCACAACAGGGCCCTGGTTTGGATGCAGCCTGGGCTCTCTCTGCTGAGCAGGGTCTGCATTTTCAGTATCAGCAGCCAGATTAGCAAAACTAAGCAGAAACCCCCCAAAGCAAGAGAGCTTTTCTGAGGGAAAAGGCTGCACATTATCTAATCTCATTACTAAGATTTCAGAGGCAGCCTTGCAGAGCAGCAGCAGTACATTTAACTAACTGAATATCATTCACTATGACAGAACTGAGAGAGTAAAAGGGGCACAAATGCCAGCTGAGACTGGAGGGCATCTATCTGCTCCCAAATGACCAGCTTTGGAGGCTGAACTGTAGCTGTGCTGAGCCACGGGAGCTCTCTGCACTCACATTAGCACAGAACCCAGAATGTGCCTTGCTCTGTGCACTCTGCAGCCAGGCAGTTTCTGGAAAGGGGGATGAACTGAGAGCCTGGCTCCTGCTCACTGGGGGTATGGCAGCCCCTGTATGCAGCATGGCCCCAGATATCCTGCTTGGCAAGGCAGCACCCCAGCTGAAACGACTTTTCATTCCATCTACACAGCTTGGGCAGTGGTTGTGCATTTGAGACCATCCCAGTGTTTGTCATTGCTTAACTCACTGTGCAACTCCAATGCACAGAGTCACAATGAGTAAATTACAACCAGGGGTAGGAAAGCAAAGTACAACCAAACCATCCTCTCTTGTGACTGCGTTACTCAGACAGGTCTGCAGCAAACTGATCATCCTCCTGTCAGACCTGCAGCTGCCATAAGACTGGTGTTGTTTCTCCCATTTCCCTTCCCAGTCCTGATCCTGAAGCTTTGGAGGTGATTCTGAAGCACTTTCTGTGGAAGCTGAGGTGCTGTTACTGTGATTTTTCACTTGGGCTGTACTGGTTCTCCAGCCCCAGTGCAGGCAGGGAGCTGGGTGAAGGCACGAGGGAACAGGGAGGCAAGTCTGCAAGGATATAGTTTAGAGGTTTCTTCAGCTGCCCTTGAAATTTTTGCCTATGATGTGATGGCAAGGTACTTACAACTTTTATTGCTGAATATGTCTCAGTCCAGGCCCATTCTGGGTTTCCATTTCCACAGAGGCTGGCTGCTGGGGCAGTGGTGCTGACCACTCCTGACACATCTCCTGTGAAGGCTCCAACCACTGCTGCCCTATTTACTCTGCTGGCATCTGACAGAAGTGTGTGCTAAAGCTTTGTTTTCATACAGCTCCTCTCAAGTTCTGCTGCTCTGCTGATGCATATTGATCCCACAAATCACAGGACTGTGGGAAGTATGGAGGAGGGCAGGGAGGTGCACTTCCTACTTGTTATCCTGTTCAGAATAAAACGTACCAGATTTGCCAAAAGAAAAACCTTCAAAGTCATGGGGCTTCAGAGCAGCAAACCAACAGCAGTTCCATGCTCAGAGTTTCCTCCCTGCTTTTGGAGCTGTTCAGTTTGACACAAGTGACTCTGTGTCTCACAGCATCAGCAGGGAAGGAGGAGCCACCAGAGAGCCAGGCTGCTGGGGCTGGATTCACAGAGAGAGGGGCTCACTGACAGAGAGATGGGCTCACTGACAGAGAGATGGGCTCACTCACAGAGAGATGGGCTCACTGACAGAGAGATGGGCTCACTCACAGAGAGATGGACTCACAGCTCTGTTGCCCAGGGCTCTCAGGCTGTTCTGGGCTGTGGGCAGTGGGAACTGCATTTGCAGCTCCTCAGTGACTGACACAAACCTCCAGGGAAGGGGATTGCTGGGTTCCTCAGAGCAGGAAAACACTCCTGCTCCTGCAGGTGACGCAGGAACCCGAGCAGGGTTTGCTCCTGAGCAAACAGCACAGAAGCATCAGCAAAAGCAGCCACATCCCACCTGAGCTGCAGCAGGTGGCAAGGAGCCTGAGCATGCATCTGTTCATGGATCCAGACACAGGGATCCTATTGGTAAATTCCACCTTAGCCAAATAAAATTTGGCTTTTCCTTCCTCTTTAGTGCCGTAATAAATTTTGCGTCCACTTTTAAAAGGTTGGACCACTGTGTGAAGGTCTAGAGCACTCAAAGGCATTTAAAGTTCATGAAATCAGCTGTAAATTTGGAAATAAAGACTGGGAACTATGAGACAATAAAAGAAGTAAAAGGAGTAGCAGTCAGCAGATTCCTACAGGACACAAACTGCACTGAGCTGCCCTGGGACCATGAGGATCACTGGGAAACTGTTACTTGCAGATAGATCTTAAATCCAGATCTCCACGGGGTCTGTTACTGAGAACAATGTAATTCAGCCCAACTGAAGTAAAAATTAATATGAACAAGCTCTGAACTGTTGGGCAATTGCTGGGCAGGAGCAGTACCATTAAGTTCTTTACATGAACCAAAGGACATTTAATTGATAACTAAATATTCCAGGCCAAGTACAGACAGGCACTGAGCACCTTCAGCTTCTGCCCTCACTCTCTCAGGTCTGCCTGAATCCAAATTACAACAAATTCCACACAATTAAAAACACACAAAAATATCTGCCTGAACCTCTAGATGATAATATAAGTATTAAATAGCTCTCAATAGCTCTCATCAATAACTCCTTTTTTTTTTCCTAATTTTGAGGTTTAAGGTAATCTGCAGGCTTTTACATGAACTGTAAACTCATGCACACAGCCCTTGCACCATGGGCTCTGCCCAAAAACCCAAATTTATGATGGCTGGATTTTATTTTTAAGCAGAAAGGTTACTCCCAACAAGGTCTCTACACCAGGATTTCACAGAGGAAGATATTTCTAAAGAATTGAACATAAAAGCTTGATGGAGAATTTCAAAATGAATTAGGGATGAAAGGCCTCTGTGCTCATTTGAAGCTTTCTGAGTGCTTTTTAAAGCCTGAACCAATTGAAGATGTCAATTTGCCTTGAACCCCAAACCACTTCCCTATGTAAAGAAAGAAATTTCGTAGAAACAAGAACATTCTAGATGGAAAAACAAAATTAAAAAGCCTTTTTTCCTTTATGATGAGATGAGAAAACCTTTTTGCTGCAAGCACTTAATTGAGCTGTGTTTTTCAGCCAGCTGTATGCTTTACAGCAGTTAGCACTCTGTCCCAGCCACATCCCTCCAGAGCTCTGCATACATTCCAAACACACAGCAGCCAGCTTCTCTCACCATCTGAGCAATTTGCAACCAGCTCTGAAGAGAAGGAAATTACACCTGAAACACGTCCCTGGCTGACAGCAGTAAATGCTGTGTGTTAACCTCAGTTATCTGCTCCTCTTCAGCCTCACAGTGGCCCAGGCAGGGGAGGCTCCTGGAAGGCACTCACAGAAGTTCTCCTGGTGCAGACATCCTTGTGAGGAACCCTTCCAGTGCAGAAAAATGATTTCTGCAGAAAATAAAGACAAGCACAGCAGGGCCCCAAGGGCTAATCAAAGGACACGGTGCCTCAGGAAAACATTCCTTCCAAACAAACTGCTGGAGAACTGCAACAGCCCAGGCTGTGCTGCAGTTCCTGCAAGAACACACTCTGCTTGTGAGGCTTGGGGATTTCATTTCTTCCTGATGAATACGCTCCAGAGCTAGAGCAGCCAGAAGCCATTTTTCCAGAAGGATTTTTATTTGAGAAATAATTCTGCTGTCATTTTCTATGCATTATCTGGTGATGCATTACACATCACATATTTTTTCCCTAACCTGAGTGTTTCTATGAGTGGAAGAACTTACTACTGGTCATTCTCACTGTTGAAAGGAAAAAAGCCCCACTGGGCTGGAATTATTTGGTGGAATTCTGTAAGCTGTTAAAGCAAGATGGAATCACAATATTCCTTTTCTGAATCTTTTAAACTGTTTGTGATTTCTATCTTGTATTTTTTTCTTACTCAGAGAAGTAGTTTCCAGTAAGGTTACAATCAGGGTGATCCCTAAACTAAATTTCAGTTTTTACTTCCATTTGTGGTTATATGACTGCCATAGGAAAAACATTAATAGGAATTCCTGGAGATTAAAATCTCTGTAAAGCATCAAGCTCCACCACAATGGAGATATTTGGGTTGGCTTTGGAGGACCCACTGAAAAGCTTTCTGTAAAAGTCTTCTACAATGGATTCCTTAGCTCAAAATATGACTGTTTTTCCCAATGACATGGCCAGCTGTCGGATCCTGCAAATTCCCAGGAGTTTATTGCTTTCCATGAGCCCACAAACTGAACTGACCATGAGAGATGATGCTGAGGCATTATCATTTACACATTACACACCCATGGGACATGAGAGCACACTGAAGACCCCTAAGCAGTGGCAGCACAAAGCCCACTGTGTTGTATGCTGTAAAATCACATCATGGAATAAATCCCCTGTTCAAAAGGGCCTACAGGCTAAAATCAGCCCTGCTGCAAACCCACATCCCAAAGTCCTGTGTGGGAAGTGCCCTGGGATTCACACAGAGCAGTGACTCCCTGTGATGCCTTAGGATTTTAGCTTTTCTATTGCTCATCTATTTGTAACCCTGCAGTTCTTTAGTGCATAACTCTAAACTCCATACACAGTGTCAGCTGCTGCTTTCCCATTTTGGGCAGACACAACAATTCCTCTCCAGGCTGGCAATCAAGGACACCTCACTGCCTCAGGCCCCAGGAATGGAAACGAAAGTGAGCTGGGGGCAGCGAGCTTGGGGTCAATGACTTCATTACCTGAAGATGTAATTGGAAATTAACCCCCAATATGCAAATGGCCCAAAGTTATAAAAGTGTGCAAACCCCTGACCCGTGGCCTATTTTGGGTGCAGCCCCTGGGGGGCTTTGTCTGCCCCAAATGCACTGAAGGGCTTTCAATAAATAGAACTGCTTTGTATTCCCTTAATTTTCTTTGGCCCCTGATTTTAGGTAGTCCAAAGTCCTGCAGAGCTGGGCATGCCCTGCAGGACTGTGGCTGCAGCAGGGGGAGCTGGGCTGCCCTCAGGCAGTGCCACCCAGCACAGCTCTCAGCAGGCTGGCAGCTCTGCCCTGCAGCTGCTGGGGAGTGCAGGTCCAGCCCAGCCCACCGAGGCAGCTGTGGAGGTGAGAGGCACAGCTGGAAAGGTGATGGGGAACATCTGGAGGAGCAGCGCTCACAGCAGAGCTGCTCTGGCAGTGAATGGAATCCATGCACAGAGGGCTTGAGGGAAATTACCCAGGCACTTTAAAATTAGGACAGGGATACAAATGACACTCGGTGTGGTGGCTGTACAGCTGCACCTCACTCTTCCCAAAAATCCCTCTCCTTCTGCTTTGGGAACAGGAGCAGGATTAATTTGCAGGAGCTGATTTAGTGCTCATTCCCAGGCTATTTTCCTTTGCCTGTGAAGGTGGAAGCCCAGCAGGCACTCGGTGGCACAAACTTACTTTGATGACGTCCTCCCCGGAGGATCTGCACTCCACGGCCTCGGAGATGTCTGTCACAGCACTGTTCTCCTCGATGGACACCACCTTGATGGGCACTGCCACCGTCCTGCCCGTCAGGATGGCCGTGTTCAGGATCTCCGTGTCCTGCACCCAAAACAAAGCACAGCACTGCTCACCTGGGGCTGAGTGGCTGCAGGTCTCAGCTCCTCCCCAGAGAGGTGCAGCCTGCTAAAAGGGAACGAAACCCCAGCTGTGTTTGATCTGCTGGATAAACACTCAGTGCTGCACTGTCCAACAGCACCATTCTCTAAACTCAGGTCAGGCACACTCCACAGGCTTCTTCTGCTTTTGACTTATCAGGGGTTATTCCCAATATTCACCTTCCAATGTGTGAGTTCAGAGTTTTTACTAATGCAGACTTGACTGGCCATGTTTGGGCAAGGATAAAAGAGACTCCACAGAAAAAATGTTGCTCTATGAATCCAAGCCCATTGCAATGAAGGGGCCTCTCAGTGAACTTTGTGTCTGGAACTGTTTCAAGATTATTTAATTTCCTCTGATATGGCCAATGAAGCAATGTAAGGAATCCAGAAGGAGTTAGTGATGCTGTTAACTGCAGGGGAAATAACAAGTAAATTTGAAGTCTGAACTGGGGTTGTGGCATATAAAAGCCTTTCAATGCACCATTGACCAGGCTAACTCTTGGAACTCCTGAACTATTTCAGCATCACTGTATTCCCAAGATTCCCATGCAGGAAAACTTCAAAGTTTTCTCCAACTTTTCAGCTTTCAATACAAAGTGAATGAAATATTCAGCAAATTCCTCAGCACTGAAGTCATAAGGACTGCAGCCACTGATGTCAACAGCAGCAAAACGGGGCACTGACACTGTTGATACTGTTTGCTATTCAAGTTTAGTGAGCCTGAAATTTAGGTCAGATTTCTTTTCATCTGGCAACTTGTTATTTCTCATGTTCTCCTGCAGCTCTCTTAAGAAACCCCAACACACTTGAAAGGAAATGCTAAAAAGGAATGTTGACTGTTCTAGAAATGTAAGAACCCTGAATCATTCCTAGTGCAGCACAAGAGATCCCCAGCATGGGAAGGGATTGGTGCCATCCAGCCAGAGCTCTGAGCAGAGATGGAAACCTCCTGCCTTCACCTCCCCTGAAAGCAGCCAGAACTCAGGGGTATTACACAGATTAACAAATACAAACTGATGTACAAGCAATTAATATATTACACACTACACTAAAAGCAATTTTCAGCTTTGCCACTTCCCTTCCTCAGGCTCTGAGTGCCCTGTGATAGTTCAAACAAACCAGAAAAAAAGACCAAGGAACAAAGCCTTGTTTTTATTGTCTTTTTTGTTTAGAACTAAAATAGAGAAGCATGTATCCTACATCCCTGGATATGGAACAGCCTCATGGCACAACTGCTGCCTCCTCTGCCTTCCCTTTATATTGCTGCAATAAAGCCAAAGGCAATTCAGGGAGAATCACCCATTGTCTGCAGCACAAAAACTGACAGAAAACTCTCAGCAGCACAGGAAAGCATCCACGGTCCAAGACTCCTCAAAAGCTGAACTGAAACAGATAAAAATAAAAGGAGCTCAAGCAGACTCTGTCTGTCTGTCTGTCTGTCCATGAGCACCCTCAATGTGAGCCACAGCACCCAGATTTGCTTCCCTGCATTCTCCCACCTCCTGCAACACCCCTGAATATCCACTGGGAAGCACAAGCAGCAGCCCCACCTTCAGGGACATGTCAAGCACCACCAGGAAAACAATTGTTCTGCAGCAGCACAGGAAACCCAACAGCCAGAGGTGGGGGCTGCTGGGTCTCGTTTTTAAATGCAATATACTGCCCTGATTGCAGGCTAATTCGGGAGTACACGAAGAGCATTCCTAAGAAACTTTCAGAGAAACCACAAATTCATTTAAAATGAAGGCACTTTTCAAAATCACAATATCTTGGCCATTTCCACATTCTTTAATTTTTAAAATCCCCCAAGAACTAATCTACTTTCTGTGCAGGCAGCAAGTCGAGTTTTAAAATGGAATTTATTTTATGTGACAAAAAACCTGAAAGCATCTGATAGCAGTGTTTGGACTTGTTCCCCAAGAACTTCAAAAATGAGGGAAGTAGAGTAAATTGAAAAAAAAGAAGGAAGATGCACTATAAGTCAGCATCAACATCCAGGTCAGAAAGAAGTTTCTGTAAGTGAATTGCAAACTCTAACAGAGCCAGGACTGGCACTTCCACAGTTCAAACAGAGAGCTACACAGATAATCCTCATGGAAACAAGGGAGATTGGAGCTCTGACTTTGGAAGCCTCCAACTGTCTTGGCAGCACGATGCCCAAATCCCAGCAACATCTGACTCTGACACTGCAGAGCTGAGCTGCCTTTCCTACCTGAAGAACATCTACAAACTCCCAGCTAGGAAGGTTTTTCCCTGTTACCAGGGCATCCCTTCAATGGATACAACATATGAAGGAAATAATTACTATTTAAATGTATTTAATTAACAAACAGCATAATTAAAGAACAAATTTTCCTCTAATGATTAGAGGAAAACCCTAGTGGTTAGGCTCAAGGAGGTATCAAAGGAGACATCTGAAAGCAAATCATTGAATTTTGTGTGTAAGAAATGACTCCAAAATGTATTGACAGAATTTGATGCAAAAGCAGCACTCTCTGGGAGATCTCCAAGCTTCCTCCTTGGAGCTGTTACAGCTCAGAGCACCATAAACCTCCACTCATACCCTGGCCTTGCCTGTGTCAGGGTTAATTTGGATAAAATCCACTAGCAGCAATACTGGCCTCAACATTTCCCTGTCCAGCTGCCCCTGCTGTGCTGCTCCAGAGCAAACTCTGCAGGACTGCTTTTCAGAAAAATCCCTTCTTTCTTAGACAGGGGAGAGAATACCCCTGAAGCAAATGTGTTCTAGGCAGAGCTGAGAGGGCTGTGCTCACATCTGCTCACTCAGAGCTGGGTAACCCTAGGGCTGGCTCTGCAGCCATCTCACCATTTATTCCAGCCCTTGCCAGGCAGGGAACTTGCCCCGATGGCAGTGGGAGCTCTGCACAAAGAACAGGAGTACAAAGCATTGCTTGGATTTAGCTGAAGAGCAAACCTTATGTTCATCCAGGCTCTCAATTGTAAGAAGGCAAGCATTCAGCCATGACTGATTCAGGAACTAATGCAACATTAAATTGTGGCAGAATGAGGAAGCAAAGTGACAGCTGTTTAATTAAACTCTAAATCCGATTAGATGGTGTTATCAAGAGAAATCCATGGGAGCCTGAGGTCATGAGAATGGTCCAGTTTGCAGGCTGAACATTCTGTGAGTGGAGTCTCCCAGGACGATGTTAATCGTGGCTCAGCACTCAGATTTGTCCCTCACACAGCCACGCCACCTCACCAGTGACAAACCTGTGGCACAGACCTGAAGGACTGACACAAAAATACCATTTCTGTTGTGATAGGGAAAGCTGCTTGAAAGAGCATGTGGGAAAGAGGCAGCTGGGCATTGGCTACCTTAAAATGAACCCAGCAGTTGTCTCACAGAACAAGGCAGAGCCAGCCAGTCCTGGCTGCTGGCAGGGCTGCAGGCAGTGCAGACAAAGCCCACCCAGGAGAGCTCCAGGGGCTGGGCTGGGGTTCCCCCATCACCCTGAGGAACACTGACTCCCTTGCAGCACGTCTGCAAGAGGAGAAGATGGAGATGTGGGAGATCTGAACTGCACATGGCAGCTGCAAACACCCCAGAAAAGCCAGGAGAGGCACTGAGCTGAGCATCAGGAGTTCACAGAGCTCCAGGAGCTGTGCATCCCCAGTTCCAGAGCTCACTG
>VWZV01005856.1:243632-332969 GCA_013397155.1 Irena cyanogastra | reverse complement strand
CAGAGCTCACTGAGCTGTGCATCCCCAGTTCAGAGCTCACTGAGCTGAGCATCCCCAGTTCCAGAGCTGCAGTGCACTGCAGGTACCCGTGGTGTGCTGTGTGAGCCTGGAACACAATGGCTGTGGCTTCCAGTTATTAATGCTGCTAAGATTACAGCTGATTAACCAAATAACATTGTTAGGCAGCAGACTCTGCTGATCTGCATAATCCTACGATTAACAGTGAATTATACATTGTGCTTTCTGCCAGCTGGGTGCTCTGATACTGCACATCCACAGGCATCTGTACAGGAGGGCAAAGGAGCTGGCATTCTGCTTTGGGAACTCCCAGCACAGCCTGCAGAAGAACAGGAGTGTTCCTGCAGACCAAGGGGTTGGGATGGCTGGGGACCCCCTGAGGCAGAGTCACCCTCTGGCAGGAGTGGGGAAAGGCAAATTTTGTTGGTTGGATTTTGGGCTGCTCTTTCACTTGGTTCCAATACTGTTGGCCCATCACATCTCAATCCTGCTCTTCATTTATCACTTTGTAATACGAGGGCTTTTATTTCATGAGTAACATCAGCTGCAGGGGAAATGGGGTAATGCTGTTCAGGAGTGAAACCAGAAGGGGACAGCCTGCTTCCTTCACAGCATCCCTCAGTCTCCAAGCAGGGATGCAGGGGGAATCCAGCTTACTCCATGACTCTGAGGTTCACACCACCACGGAAAACATCAGCTAAGGAACAAATGAACTGTGGAGAAAAATTAGGCCATTCCAAATCTACAGAACAAACTGACTTAGTGAATAGAAGTTGCCATTTCTGCAGTCTGTTTCTGACAGGACAGGAGAACAAAGGAGCTCCAAGTTTCTTCTGGATGCTGATTCCACCGAACATGGCAGCACTGTGAGGTGTCTCCTCTCTGCTCAAGCTTTGTTAAATACAACACCACATATGCACAGGAATGAAGAGCAGCACTGTGAGGTATCTCCTCTCTGTTAAATACAACACCACATATGCACAGGAATGAGGGGCAGCACTGAGAGGTGTCTCCTCTCTGCTCAAGCTTTGTTAAATACAGCACCACACATGCACAAGAATGAAGGGCAGCACTGTGAGGTGTCTCCTCTCTGTTAAATACAACACCACATATGCACAGAAATGAGGGGCAGCACTGAGAGGTGTCTCCTCTCTGTTAAATCTTTGTTAAATACAGCACCACACACGCACAGGAATGAGGGGCAGCACTGAGAGGTGTCTCCTCTCTGTTAAATCTTTGTTAAATACAGCACCACACACGCACAGGAATGAGGGGCAGCACCTGCAGGCACAGCCCAGGCACCTCCCGTGGGCACAGCAGGGCTGGGGCTGCCACTCTGCTGTCCCTGCCGTGCACAGCATCTGCCTGAAGCCCCTGTGGCTCTCCAGGAGCCTGGGGAGGGGGAGGGAGGGAGGGAATGTGGAACCAGGGACACAGGGAAGGGATCCAGACTCATCTTTCCCACTTCCCAGAAAAGTGGCTCTGACAGTTAGAGCCCACCAGTGCTCAGGCTGGGCTGGGGCCCCTCACCAGCTTCTCCTGGGGCTGGACCACTGCCAGGAACACAGTGGCAGCTTCCTGGGGCCAGGAGGAGAGAAAGTAAAGCTGGGATGGGAATTTTTTGGGCCCAGCACAATCTTCCTGTAGCTTTTGTGGACAGTGTAATTTATGATCAAGATCTAAGAGTCTCTTCAGAATGGGAACTCAGTGTTCTGCAAATGCATTGCCCTTTTAATCAACGATCTTGTCTCTGGTTAGTCTCCACATTAAGATAAATCTTAATTACTGGCCCCCTGCATTAGCAACAAACCGTTCAGTTTTCTGCCCTGCTTGTACAGTTTTCAAATACCCTGCTAGTGGAATTTTTGAGTCCTAATAAATTACACTCTGCAGACAGAAAAGAGGGATGTAGAATATATTAACAGACAGGGATGCAGAGAAATATCTTTGGATCCTTGGATGACTAATCCCCACTTTCTTTGCAGTGAATCCACCCTGTTAGCACCCAGGTGCAGAAGGGAGCACCACCCATGATCACCTTGATTTAGCAGATGCAGATTGTGCTGCTAAATGTAATTCTATCATCTGCCAAAAGTGAGCATCCCTTACAAAGGAAGGAGGGACTGGAGCACCTAATTGCTTGGTTCTGTTTGCAGTTAGTGCTGTGGAAGGCTGGCACTGCCCAGGTCTGGGTCTGGGTGTGGGCACCAAGGCCACGCTGACCCAGGGCCAGGGCCACAGCTCTGGGCTCTACCCACCTTATTGTGACAGCAGGAATTCTGTAACTGGGAATAAAAAAGGGAAATCAGATCAGCATTGCATCTGAAAAGGCCATGAAGGATGCTCTGGCCAGCAGGAAAACGGGCAATGGGCACACCCTGGGCTATCACCAGGATGAACTTCCAAAAGGGACAAATTCTGAGAAATCCTGCATTAACTGAGGGCTGATGAGTGTCCCTCCTGCAGAGCTCACGGGGAAGGAATTACCCTGGCAGACAGGGCAGTGTTCTGTGACCTGCTGAGGGGGACAGCCAGTCCTTCTTTCACTTCCAGCTCTAGAACCAGGTGCAATGAACAACCCTTAACAGGCAGCAGGTGCAGAGAGCCAGAGAGCCAGAGAGCCACAGAACCAGAGCCAGAGAGCCAGAGAGCCAGAGAGCCACAGAACCAGAGAGCCACAGATCCAGAGAGCCAGAGAGCCACAGAGCCACAGAGCCAGAGCCACAGAGCCAGAGCCAGAGTCACAGAACCACAGAGCCACAGAGCCAGAGAGCCACAGAGCCACAGTCACAGAAACACAGAACCACAGAGCCATAGAACCACAGAGTCACAGAATCACAGAGCCAGATAACCACAGTCACAGAACCAGAGCCAGATAACCACAGTCACAGAGCCACAGCACCATGATGCCTCTGAAGCTCCTGTCACTTCTTCCACTTCTGAACAACTGAGAATCCAATTCAGATTTCTTTTAACAAATTGGTTTCAGAAGTAAATATTTACTTCACTGTATTTGTTATACTAACTTTATCATATGCAGTTCATAAAACCAATTCAAAACTTAATTTTGGAGCTGTATGAGTTTGCCACAGGCACTGAGACTAACCAGGAAATCTTATTTCCTCTCCCTTGTGAAATAAGGATCTAAGCACTTGCATTAATATTCCTACCAGTAAAGTTCCACTGCCTGAATGTGAATTTATTATTTCTCTAAAAGCAGCCCCACCCTGGCCCCACGTGCTGGGTGCCAGTGCTGAGCAGAGACTGTGCTGAGACTTTCTACACCTAGAGCACCCAGATCAATGAGCCCCAGCACAGCTGGGTGAGTAACTGAGTCTTCTTGCTTTCTGAACAGTTCCAGGGATGAGAAAAACCATTCTCACAGCCTCCCTCCCCCTCCCCAGGCTCCTGGAGAGCCACAGGGGCTTCAGGCAGATGCTGTGCACAGCAGGGACAGAAGAGTGGCAGCCCCAGCTCTGCTGTGCCCACGGGAGGTGCCTGGGCTGTGCCTGCAGGTGCTGCCCCTCATTCCTGTGCGTGTGTGGTGCTGTATTTAACAAAGCTTTAACAGAGAGGAGACACCTCTCAGTGCTGCCCCTCATTCCTGTGTGTGTGGTGCTGTATATAACAAAGTTTTAACAGAGAGGAGACACCTCTCAGTGCTGCCCCTCATTTCTGTGTGTGTGTTGTGCTGTATTTAACAAAGCTTTAACAGAGAGGAGACACCTCTCAGTGCTGCCTGCATCAGGTGGAATCAGCAGCTGACACTGCTTGGCTTTGGTTTTATTGCTGAATAGAACACTCAAAAAATATTGAGGTGTTCTAGTTTTCTTTGTTTTATGTTCCAAGTATATTTGGGGAAATACACAGCCTCGAAGTTAAATCAAAACAAAACAAAGAAATTGATTACTCTTATTTATGAACTACAGCCCTCCAAGTACCACTATAGCCAAGTGGGTCTTGATTTGATCCCTTATGGATTTTTTTAAAACATATAAAACCTGTGTTTTGTCTTAAAACCTGCAGAAAGGTGATGGGAGAAGCGAATTAATAGAGACATGGAATAAAATCAATGTTTTCATATTAGATGGTGTAGAACATGTCTTGCAGTTTGTTTTTTGCGAGTGTTTATCATTATCAGTGTGTCTCACCAGGGCTGAGCCTCTGGCTGGGGCCTCTCTGCCTGGCTGGAGCTGTGGCACCAAATCCCACCAGGAGCAGCTCAAATATTAAATAATACTAAATAAAATTAAATAAAATTAAATATGGAAACCCCAGATATTACACCAAAGCTGTCTCTGCTTTCTGTGGACTGAACAGCCATGCCAGGATTCAGTGGCCAATCTGTATTTGCAAAGAAAGATGGCATTTCCTGCTGTGTGGAGCAAGAGTCTGGAACTGAAAATGACTTCAAAGGAAACAATTCTGGAACCTATTAAAACTTAAGAACAAATTTTAAGGACAGCTGCAGGAGATGAGAAACAGAACCCCACATTTCATCTTTCTATAACCACTTAAAATATAGAATAAGGACATAAAAGTGACTGGGGAAGATGGGAAGCAGAAGCCTACATTTTAATTCTCCAAGCATATACATAAATTAAAAAAAAAAAAAAGGAAAACCAGATATTTTTAGAAGATGCTTATTTGTAACACAGGAAACTACCTGCTCCTCTTTGTGGTATTTCAGTCCTCACTTTCAAATATTTTGCTAAACTGACTTAGAAATGAAAGCACCTACATAGGAAACACATTTCTAGAGAGAAACAATTGTAGTTATGGCTTGAAACGTGAGTGATTAGCTGAGCCATTCCAACTCCAGCACCAGAACTGGCTCTTTTTAGCACAGAAAATGGAAACAGATGAAAATGTGTCAAGTGACAGGTTAAAAGCCCTTACTCTGAGACCAACACACTTGAGAACCATTGCTGCTGCTGCTCGTGGATCTGAGTACACTTGCAGTGCTTCTGAGTACACTTACACCTGACAGACACAAGCAATAAACTGTCCTAAGCTCTCTCGAAAACTTCTGGTTTTATGCATTTATGCAGAGCATAAATTACACACATTTCATCTCCAGCAGACACACCAAAACACCTACAACATGCAGCCATACACAGAATTTTTCAGCTCCTGATGACGTAACTCCATGGCTTACAGCTCTCTTTTCTTGTGCAAAGGCATGGAATCTGTCAGTTTAAGGGCATGTTCTCCAGATCTGACAGCCATTCCCTTTCTGAGGAACCCGAGGAAGTGATTTGGAAGTGGCCCCTGTGAAATTGGGTTTGCTGCAGCACCAGGCAGGAGCAGCCCAGCTCTGTGGGGGCTGTGGGAATACAGCTGGGTGTAAAAAGGCAATTTTCATTAGCAATCTGAAATTCTTCCCAGGTTCATTTCAATTAGACCTGTGGCCTTGTTCTACAGTTGGCTTTACAGCTATAATAATAATAATAATAATAACAATAATAATAATAATAATAATAATAATGATGCTGCAATAATGGCTGTAATCAATAGGCAGCTGCAGACTGAAAACAGAATATCAGGACACAGTCACAGGCTGCATTGTCTGTGCAGATGTGAGGAATTCCTGTGGAAACAAAACTGGGAGGCATTCTGGGGTAACAGAAGCCACAGACTTGATCACAGGCAGATAGAGGCAGGACTGTTCATTTTAAATACAACACATTTCCATCCCACACCTTTTTTACTGTAAATATTTTGCAAAAGTGATTTTTCAAAACCTGACCCTACTGAATTCAACACCTGTTTTCAGTAAAGCCAAGGTCCATGGAGTAGACCCTAAAGAGTCCTCACTAATGTGATTTTCTGTATTCAGACCAAGCACTTCTCCTGTAACCCTCCACTGAGAAGTTAAACTGTACACTGAAAATATCCACATAGCTACAGGAAAAAAAAAAAAAAAAAGATATTTTTGGGGACATGCTTCAGAGCAGATCCAACTCTCAATCTGCACTCTGGGAGAAGACTGAAGTGTCTGAGGCCAGAGTGCTTTCCCAGCTCTCAGGTAGCACACCTGGCTCCAGGTGCTCTCCAGAAGGGCACAGGTGTCCCGCAGGTCACCCTGGCAGTCCTGGCTCAGAGCCTGTGACACCTCCCAGGGGTCACACCCTACATGCAGGCACATCTGGGTCCCCTGCTGGACTCCCCCACACCAACCTGTGCAAGTCTCCATCTGCCCTCCTGTGCTGCAGCTCCCCGTGGGCACAGGGGCTCTGTCCTCCCTCCATTTATCCACCATGGAATTCCAAACTCTCTTCAGTCAAGGAAAATCTGGTGCCTACTACAACCCACCCCTGGAGCTCTGGGTGCAGCCCCCGGATTTCAGAGCCTGGAGACCAAGATTTAAACAGTGCCACAGACCACACTGATGGTGAATCCACTTCTCAGCTTGGAAATTCAAGGCAGAACCTCATCCAGCCTGGCTGTTCCAGGGCAAGGACTGCTGGAGGGAGGGTGGTCTGAACTCTGTCCCTGAGGTGAAGTCATTTGAAATGCTTTATGGACTTCAAGGATTAAGTCCCAAGGACAATTTCCTGGTTTAAGTTCCTGGGGTATTGCACGATCCAGGGATGTTTTTTATGGCCACTGTGGGGGTGGTGAACTTGTTTTATTTGGGTAGATTAATATGCCATGGATTATTAATGAGTTGCTTTCTCCTTCTAATAGACAGTACTCATGTCCTACAAGTCCCTGAAGTTGCTCAGCTCCAGGCCATGCACTTGGCTGAAGTTTGGATGTCTGAGCCCTGTTCAAACCACAGTGCAAATGGAGCAGTCAGCCTCTGCTTCAGTATTTCAATTTAATTTAGTATGGTTTGAAATCAGCAAGAGGAATTTTCTCCTTGCTCTTCTCTTATTTTGGCTGTACAGTTTTAATTTTTGATAAGCAAAATCTGTAACAAAGCCACCACAAACTCTTGTGCAATCACAATGAAAAAATGGTCATAAAAATGCAGAAAATAGTCATTATTATTTCCTATCCTTGTACCTAGATTATTTTTCCTTTTCAAATAGTTTATTGATTTCACTGCCTTCACAGCAGCTCTACACAAGCAAAGCACACAGAGGGCAGGAACAAGATTATTGCATTAATGAGAGCAGATACTGTACAGACATCAGAAACTCACTGCGGTTAAAAAGATGAGAGAATGACACAGGAAAATTAAATTATTGATCAGACACACATCTGATAGACTGGTGGGCCTTATAGAAACTAAACCTGGCATATATCTGGAAGGAGGAAAATTAAATATATACAGTATGTATAACCACAGATGCAATTATTTCCCCCTTCCTCCAGCAGAAACATGTTTTACCTTCAGGGGTTGCTTGTCCAGACCCTGCTGGAGGCTCCTGGCTAGGGAAGCATCCTTGAAAGAGGTTGCTCTGATAGTTGTGTAAGTCAGGGACATGACAGACAAAAGGAGCAAACCCATTTGTTTAAAGCATCGTTTTCTTTGTTAGTATAACCTGGAGCAATCCCAGTGACCATTAACTTTATCTGAGCATCTCACAGCAACTTCCAGCTCTGAAAGAGGCTTGAAAAAAGATCTGTGTGCTTGAGAGCTTGGCCTTGTTTTCCAGCTCTATTGGATGGCCTAATAAAAGACATCACCTCTAGCCACAAACTGGCTTCACTTATGGAATTACTCTGATTTTACTCTTCAGGGCCAGAACTGCCCTGCCAGTACTGAAGCAGGGGAGACCAGCATCCATGTTTAAGCAGGGAATTTTCCTCCACAAAGAATCAGCAGTACAGAATGATCCTGTCAGCCAAACCCTGGCATTGTAACACAGGAAATACATGTCCATTTTAAAGATGAGTCAACCTGCTGCGGGCCTGAGCCAAAGACCAGGAGAGGCAGAAACTCACTGCAGACAGACATGTGGCTCCCACCCCGCCAGACAATTCCTATTTCTGCAGATCAGGGCTTAATGAGGAGCCCATAATTTGGATGAGGTAAGAGCAGTGAGGAGGAATTACTGAGTCTGGAATGACTTATTTATTACCACACCAAGCTGACTCCTGCAGCTTCCAGGCATCCTTAAAACATATGCCTCAGGACACCTGTGCCAGCTGGCAGCTCCCTCCCAGCCCTGCTTCTCCACGCTCCCAACTGACATTTTGTCCCAGCTCCAGCAGCCAGACCAGACAGAGGCTCCTCTGCTGGCTCAACTGAGCAGCAAGCTGTGTCAAAACGTCCCGAAGAAAGGCAGGCAGGACCTGCACAAAGTGATTCCTGAGGACGCCAGTCCGAGACGGATGGCTTGGGTTTCTGCTGCTGACATCATCTGTGCAGCAGGAGCCTCCTGCCTTCTGTCAGCTCCCCAAAACCAGAGCTCAAGAGCACAGAGAGGTTACAGCAAGCCTCTGGAGCTCAGCCAGCTGAGAGCTGCTTCAGAGCACAAAAGGAAGAGAATTCACCTTTAAATCACACAAAGGTGATTTCTGCCCGCACGCTTTTCCCCCAGGCTGCATCCTGGTAAAGTCTGGTTTATGCAAATGGAAATAAAAGTGTTATGCCAAGGTAAAAAATGTCCACATTAAAGAAGGAAAAGAGATGAAGTGGTTCTCCCTGGCATGGCACACTGAGACTGGAGCTCAGTAATGAACCTCAAGGCTCGAAGTGCCAGCAGCAGTTTGGGGGTAGAAGGTGTAAATAAATGTGCAATTCTGCAGAGCCATCCTGTATGTGAGCACATTATGGGGTGCAGTAACACTCTGCCATGTCTCTCAACACTGAATTTACAGGCTAATGTTTCCCTCTGTCATTTTCTCAAACTTCCCAGTGAACTTGAATTACTTTTACATTTATTCAGTTTAAGCAAAATACTCATTCCAGAGCCTCCAAAGGACACAGAGCTCTGTTCCTACAGGACCTTGGGGAGCAGAGTACAACACAGTCACTGCTCTGGTACTGACACTCAGCATTCAACAGTCACCTACTGCAATTAATTAAACTGCACTGTTGCTATTTTTCACTAACAGAGGATTTCCAAAAGCAAATTACAGCCATAAATTACACCATTACAGCCTGTATTATTGTTCTGTGAGGTAACAAATCTTGCAGAAAGACAATCAGCTCTGCTAGAGGAAAAAAAAAATTACAGAGGACAAATCAGATGATTTGGACCTGATTAAAATTAATGTCAGTGGTACTTTTTTTCCATTTTCCTGCTGAAATTCCCTCTCTCACCAGCGTGCTGGTGGTCATGCCATGGTGCTGGAGCATTAAACATCAGGCATGATTTGTTTCTGAGGGGAAACCCATCCTGAGCAGCCCAGCGTTTGTGAGGATTCCCTCTGCCCAGCCCTGCAGTTTACCCGGGCTCTGGAGGCACCCACAGCAATGAGGCCACGGAGTGCAAGGGCTGGGCTGGGACTCACTCAGCACAGGCATCACACACAGGGCTGGCTGGGGCATTAAGGCCTGGTTTAAAGTGGGTTTTTAGTGGTCCAAGCTTTGGTGAGGTTCTGGTGCCCCTCTGGTTCTGGGATGTGGATGGATCAAATCCCATCCCCAGTGCTGCTCCCCTTCAGCAGCTGCTGCAGAGGAGAGAGAGCAGAAGCACAGGGCCAGCTTTGTCCTCTGCACTGGGCTGAACCTGTCCTGGCTTTTGTGGTTTATCTCCCTCAGGCAGAACTACTGAGTTTGAAGTACAGATTCCCAGTGAATTCCCTGGCAAACATCCTCAGTGATGAGCATCTGTCTGGATAATGAACTGCAAACTGAGAGCAGGGATGCAAACATGCATCCCAGAGCAAATTGAAGGTGAAAAGCTCCTGGGTTTTTAAGGTTTGGGGGCAGTTCATTAAAACACTGAGTCTTACAAAAGTCGTGGTGATTTTTAACCCCATGCTCCCTCATTATATCCCATTAGAGTAAAGCACTTTCTGTCATCTCCATGTTTCACTGTCCAAGCTGTAACACCTCAGGACTTCATCAATTAGAGCTCAGCCTAAACAATTCACAGTTCTGCTAAGCCAATATTTCACCTGCTTGTGAAGAGTGAGATATCCCCCAGAAATACTAGAACCCTCTTTACAGCTCAAAATCATCACTAGAAGCTGCCAATGAAGAGAAATCCCCTCTGGTTTTCTGTATGGGTCACAGCTATCACAAAATGCTCAGGCTGGCTGAGGAACTGCTCTGTCTGCAAACACACCTGGCCTGCCCTGGCAGCCCCTGCTCAGCTGCCACCTCCTGGAGGTGACAGCATGAGGAGGTGCAGACCACTCACCCTCCAGGGAAAACCACAAATGTTTGTTGTCTGGAATTAGTTTGGACAGAGGATGTGTATTTATCACTTAAGTCTAGACAATCACTTGTTAGCTAAAGCCAATGAGAAAACTCAAGTTTGGGGAGAACTGGTGCATTAATTCCAGAGGAGAAGGCACAATCCAGCAACGGAGACTGCTGAGTGGAATTCTCTTTCCCAAACAAAGCCCTGCCATGTTCTCCCAGCTCCTTTTTCTGCAGCTCTGTGCTGCAGGGTTGCAGCCAGGCAAGGACCTGCCTGCAGAGCTGGCCAAGGCTGAGCCCTGCTCAAGGCTCAAGTGCCCAACACACCCTGCAGCCTGAGTTAGGAACTCCTCTGCCTGCACATTCCAGCTCTCAGCTAGCTGCAAACCTCTGCAGGCAGCAGCGTCTGGAGCTGCTCTGCTCCTGCTGGGCAGGGTCTCCGTGCCCTCCTCCACCTGCTCTGCCTGCAGGGCACAGGCCAGGGCAGCTCCAGCACCAAACCCCAGCCCTGGAGTGCCCTTCTCAGGCACCCAGGTGGGAGCACAGCTCAGCAGAGCTCTGCTGGCACTGCTGGCACCGCTGGCTCTGCTGGCTCTGCTGGCAGTGGGGAACTCCTCTGTGGTTACGTTAAACAACCCGGATTTCCACCAGCTGCCCAATATTCCACTTCCAATATTCACTGGTGTTTAAGATGTCTTCTGATGGAGCAGCACCACAAAGCTGACCCAACACCTAAAACAACCCCCAAAATCCAGCACCAGACAACACAGCCTGCAGATTTCACACGTTACCCACTGCAGTGCTGTGAGCTGACACGAGGGCATCCTGTGTCCCTCTGCCAGCTGTGCTGTCCCCCTGTCCCTTTCAGGGAGCTCCATTTCACTGAACCTTGAGCCAAACCCCTGACTTCGATCAGCTTGGCTCACACACAGAATTCTCCAGAGCTTTCTGGCACTCCTCTTCCAGGGGAGCATTTTGATACAAGCACACCAATAATTTACTGCTGCCGGTCTCACTGCACACTCTTTTTGTTCTGCAATTTCTTGTTGGTTAGCAGGATTTGCCTCCTGTCAAGGCTAAGAAGCATCTATTAAGCCTCATATTAACACTTCTTCTCAGAGATCTTTAAAAATCTGGAAGTTAGCTGGCCCCACCTCTCCTCTGCATCTTAAAAATCCCAAAGCAATCCATCCCACAGCATTGTCAGAGATGGGGGATGCTGGAAGAGGAAATTACACATACTCATAGAAAATGACATACAGCTTGATCCAATGGAAATATTAATTCCAGCCAGCTTGGATAGCCTCACTGATCCACTCTCATTTCCTGCAAAAGGTGGGACTGAATGTGACTGTAGTGAGGTAGGAATGCAGTAAATGTAGGAAAACAGAAGCTGAAGGCAAAAGTGCAAGGGTTGTAGAAATTATGTCTGGGACTTAAAAAGGCAGCATTAAATTGAGTTATTTTGGATTCTCTATGCTGACCAATTTGAGATCAATGAACAACAGTTTGTCCATGATTTGCTTTTGTTTCCTGATGGGCAGGCAGCAAAAAAAAGCCAGATCTCCCCATGTAAGATGACTCAATGAGCACTGCAGGTCCCAGGTGGCCACTGAGTGACACGGTGCTTTACAGGCAGGTACAGGGGCCTCTGAGTTCAGTGACACAAACAGAGAGCAGAGGCACAATCAGTGCAGTCACATCCCCACAAAGCTGAAGGAAGCAGTGCTGCCCTCCTTCAGACACTGCAGCCTGCAGGGCTGGGAGGGGGAGGCACAGCAGGGATCTCTGTCTCTCCTCATCAGGAGATTGTGACTCTGCTCTTTCACACGAACTCTGAACTCTGAATTCTAACTCCATGGTACTGCTCAGGGCTGCAGAGGTGATTTAAGCTGCCCCAGTTAGTACTATTAATAGAACAGCTCCATTTTACATAAAATAAATTTCCTAACCCCACAGTATTTCTTTCATGCGATTCATAACTGAATTATCTGAGACAGTAGCTGTCAGCTGAAAAGTCTGACACATGGAGGATCTGTTTGTTCGTTTGTTTGTTTGTGATAAGCAAATCAGGAAATGGATTTTTCCTTCTGGAAAGCTCCTCCATGCCTGTTGCCTCCACTTCATCCAAGACTGAAAGATGAACCAGAGTGAGAATTCTGCACTTGTGTGCCCTTGAACTAGATAGAGCTTTATGGTGTGAACTCACAGACTGTGCAGGGATGAAAACTCTATTTATTCAGGTCCATATTTTAAAACGGTATTGCAGGGACTTCATTACAATGAAATACCTTAAAAAATCCTTACCTTAGGGAACAGCAGGCATAAATGTGTATATAAAACAACAGTGCTTTGGGAGCTAACTTTTTGATCACCTCTGTTTTAATGGAAAGCCAGTTAACAAGCACACATAAAACTGTCAAAAAGTGGTTTTGGCTGAGCCACAGCTCTGCAGTGGGTCCATCCCCTGCTTCTGCAGGAGGAGCATCAACACTGAGTTCAGCATGTAAAGAAACACACAAACCAAGCACTTCCTAATGAACAGCTCAGCACTGGGCAAAAGCACACGAGGAATTGCACTGCCTAGCGAGCAGCTGAGAGCTTCAGCTACACACTGAACACTGCCAGGTTACCCTGCACACACACTGCAAAGCTGGATTCAGCAGCAGCTCACAGGATGCTGTTTCACAGGGGCAGGATTCAGTTTGTATCAGGATCATCACTTCCCATCAGTGGAAAGATCAGTTTGTACCAGCAGAAAGGCAGGACAGGTAAAGACAGATCACCACATCCTTTCTGAGACCCACTGGCACAGCTGAGGAGAACACAATAACTCCTGGGCACGTGAAACAGCAGCAAAACCTCCCAGGAGTGCCTGAGCCTGTCCCAAGTCTGCTTTGCTTGTGAGCAGGTACCAGTGGATCACAGGGGCTGAGGAGTGAAACCAAAAGAACCACTGAAAATTAGGGTTATCTGAAAGAGGAAATGTGCATGGATGAGCAAGCTGCATGGCTTCCCATGGGGACAAGTGGCCTTTGAAGTAAATTTGGAGTAGAACTCTCAGAATAGGCTCCTGACACTGAGTTTATGCTTCAGCATTAACACCTGTATTTCATGCAAGTCACACTGGTAGATCAGCTTCATCCTGCTGGTGAAGGACTGCAGCTCCAGTTCCACATCCAGGGACCCATTTGGTCTTGCATAAATATTAAACCAGTGATTCCCCACCTTCCCCCCGTGAAGGAGCTTTCCTTTAACATTAGCATTGAACAATGCACTCATGCACAGGTTTTGCACCTTGTTTTATCCCAAAGCAAAAACTGGTAGTGTTAAAAATATGCATCACCCACTTAAAGCACGAGAAGAAATCTCTGGCTGAGCCTCCCAAAGCGTGGCTTTGTGTTGAGCACAACCAGAGCTCTCCAGTGGATTCCTGTGTGCACACACCACAGATGGCAATTTGGGGCGTTTTAACAGAGTCAGGAGGCAGAATCTACACACCTGGCTACATTGGCTCATTTCAGGATGGAAATCTTAGAAGAATTTGTGGAAAGTGAGACAACCCTGTAGACCTTAACTGGCTAGTTCTGAGGCTACCTGTGATTAACTGAGGAGGTTTTCAAAAGCAGCTTAGCAGATCATTATTTAGGTTCTACCAAAGCACTTTTCTAACTGATCCTGCAACAAGTAACATGAAATTTAAAAAAGCCAGAATAGGGCACAATCCAGCCAGTAGGTTCTTCCTGTCCACAGACAGTGGGATGTATTTTCTGTGCCTTAAGAAATTATTTTATTTTCTTATTTAACTCTCCTATTGACGCATTTCACAAGCCCCACTTTCTGTAGCTGTGCTATCTCTCAGCAGCTGTAATTTAAGTGAGCCCAGAGATCTGAAGGCGAGAGTGTGGGCCTGAAAGAGCATCTGTTTTTTCTGTTAATAAATGACCTTACCTCTTTACAGATCTTGCCTCAGTAATTACTGCTATTCCATGATGGAAGTACAACAATGTAGATTTAATCTCAGGCTGTGAGTGAGACACACAGACCTGCCCACAGCCTGCATGTGGGGCACACTGGGTGGATGGCTGCACCAAGTGCCATACTCAGGAATTTGAAAAGGACTAGTCTGACTAGAATCTAGTTTGGTGCACAGTACTCAGCTAATATTCCGTTATGTGAGAGTTAGAAAGCAACAAATCAGTTAAAACTATATTTTTCTAACTTTTCTGTCTCATTTTTCCCCTCCAACTACCTTGAAGGGTGACACGTCCTCCAAAATTACTCAGACTGATTAACTTCTGAGCTTGGGGAAAAAATAAGACTTCCCTCAAATTCACAAGTCATTTTTTTTTGGCAAAAGGTTATTACAGCTACTGTCAGTCCAGTGGTTTTGATGTCTCCTGCTCCTATTATTTCCCTGTAGCACATCACTGTGCTGCTGTTCCTTGCTTTTACACACTGTTTAAGCACATGGAACATGGATTCTGCTAAAACCCTCTCTTTTGACTACATGAGGAATTTCCATCGATTTTTCAGCAGCTTTACCCTACCACTTGCTCCACTGATCCAAGCTCTACAAGGCTATTTTAAAATTTCAGGTTCAGTTCTTGCTGACAATGTCAATTTTTTAATCTCTTTCAAAACGCCACAGCAACAGTTGCACTAATCTTTTGAAGACCACTTGGTTTTCATCTTACTACTCTTTCTGTAATGTAATCAGGCACAGGGCAATAAAAGATACATGATCTTTCTTGCTTCATAAGTTTGGAATGGCCCACATGAGACAAGTTGAGTCCATGGGTCAGAGCGGCCTTTATGTTACACCCAAACCAGGGAGAAGTTTGCTGAGACTTTCCAGGGTCTCTCTCAGACCAGTGGCAGAGACCTGAGCAGCCCCCACACCCTGGGACCCTGCAGGGTCTTTGGGCAGCTCCTTTTCCTGGCCACATTTAAAAATGTGCAGTGACAGCTTTGACTTTGGATGTTAGCAGTTCTACTCTGGAACGCTCCACGCCTAAATCAACAAAATCTGCTGTCCCCTCCAGAGGATTCTAAACCCCACGTGCTGCTGAGCACCGAGATCTCATTTCTGCACACACCACGTGCTGCTGCTCCGCTGGGCAGTGCAGATAACGACTCTGATCTCACTTCTCAGCACAGGCAGTGTGGCCCTCCCTGCTTTCAGTGGGGCTCTTGTTCCTGAGCAGGAGAGCTGCCAGGTAATCAGCTCAGCTGGAGATTAATGCCTGCATGAAAGAAGCACCCTGGCTGGATGTGCAGTGTTAGCTAAGAGAAAAGTGAAAATTCCCTTTATCTACCAATATCCTGCCAGTAAAGCCAATTGTACTCTGGTGTTCTATCCAATGCATTCTGTTAACACAGTGTATTCTGGCTCTGGCTAAGTGTTATCACAGGGTACAGCAAGGAGATAAACACAAGAAAGCTTTGTGAAGAGGAAGGTTTAATGATTTCATTGTTTGAACCCTCTGTTTGAACCCACAGCGCCTGCTGGCAATCTGTTGGGAATAAAAGATCTCTCCTTACATGATTTATACAACACTAAACTCATCCTTTTAGACCTGAAGTTCTTACAGGAGCCCTCGCAGGCAGATGAATTTTAATGCAGAATAGACACAAGTCTGCTAGAACCCTGTATGCAAAGGCATTACACCCTGACAGGAGGTATCAGAATCTCCATTGCCCCAGATAGGAATACAGAGAAGAAGCTGATGAATTCTCTCATGAAATGAGCAAGGAGACACAAAGTCTGCCAGCAGACGCGTCTCTTGTTTGGTAGTGGAAGGGATCTATCTCAAAAGAAAATCTGACCACAAAAATTCTTCTTCATGCACGTTCTCCAGTCCTTAGAGGGCAGATGCTCCAATAAATATGCCCTGTTCAAGCTGACAGGTAATGAGCACAATTATTCCCCCCTCAGATCTGGAATGCAGTGCAGGCTTTCTGCTGACTTAACAGACTGTGGATCAGGAAATTGCTGGCCATGACCTCATTTGATATGAGCAGCAGTTTCACTCTTCAAAGGGGAAGAATATATTGAAGACTGGGACTTCCAGGAAATAATACTCATCTAATTATCTGCTGAACACTGTTCAAAGAAAAGACTGCCAGAATTCTGCCACCAAGATGATGCACTGGAGGGGCAAAATTCACAAGCAGCATTGAGATATGTCTAAGCCTTCTTCCAAACCCTGACCAACAGAAAATAGAATGCCTGCCTGACAACAGCACACCTGAAATGCTGGAGAATCAGTGAAATTCCTTGTTTTCCTAAAACACTGAGCAGAGAGAGTAGATTTTAACCAAACCATTTATCCACAAGCAAATCTGCACTTCATGATTCTTAAATATATTATTGAGGCTATTATTGTTTTCTGTTTTTGACTTGAACCCAACAGTTCTTACACTATTAGGTCATCAAGCAGAAGAATCAGTATCAGCCTCAGCCTACCAAGGACCAAGCAACCTGGCCTGCAGCAGAAGGTCTCTGAGGCCCTCTGCAAGTTCAAGGCAATCAGAAACGGGAAGGAAAATCTACTGGGCTTTGTGGGAAAAGCTGTGAAATTCAGAGTCTAAACCTGAGGGAGATGGTTGAAGAGGCAGCATCCCTTCTGAGCATCCCTGTCCTCTGAGCACCCCCTCCCTCTCAGCATCCCTTACCTCTCAGCATCCCTTCTCTCTGAGCATCCCTTCCCTCTGAATCCTCTCAGCATCCCTTCCCTCTCAGCATCCCTTCTCTCTGAGCATCCCTTCCCTCTGAATCCTCTCAGCATCCCTTCCCTCTGAGCATCCCTTCCCTCTGAGCATCCCTTCCCTCTGAGCATCCCTTCCCTCTGAGCATCCCTTCCCTCTCAGCATCCCTTCCCTCTGAACATCCCTTCCCTCTGAGCATCCCTTCTCTCTGAGCATCCCTTCCCTCTCAGCATCCCTTCCCTCTGAACATCCCTTCCCTCTGAACATCCCTTCCTCTGAGCATCCCTTCCCTCTGAGCACCCCTTCCCCTCAGCACCCTCTCCCATGGGGTCAGTGCAGGACCCCAGCTGTGCACAGACTGAGGGATGCTGTGGGGTCAGTGCAGGACACATCCCTGTGTGCTGTGCACAGACTGAGGGATGCTGTGGGGTCAGTGCAGGACCCCAGCTGTGCACAGACTGAGGGATGCTGTGGGGTCAGTGTAGGACCCCAGCTGTGTGCTGTGCATGGAACAGACTGAGGGATGCTGTGGGGTCAGTGCAGGACCCCAGCTGTGTGCTGTGCATGGAACAGACTGAGGGGTGGTTCCAGAGGCAGCGCCAGGGCACGGAGCCCTCCCTGCTGAGGCTGAGGCTGAGGCTGGCCCTGCTTTGGGAAGGGCTGAAGGGGCTCTTACCATGGCCAGGGGCACGATTGCCACCAGGTCCTTCTGGCAGATGAAGATCTCGGCCAGGGCGGGCTCGGAGGAGCCGCGCCGGGGGTACTCCACCTGCCAGCTGATGGGCTGGGTGCCCGACAGGCTGCTGAAGCCGGCGATCTCAAACTCCAGCTGCACGACCTCGTGGAACAGGCTGGTGCTCCTGGGGACAGCAAACAGCAAGGGAGAGCCATTACTCGGGCTGAAGGAGGCTGGTGAAGTGAATCAGGGTGATACTGGAAATTCAGCTGTTTATGGGTGGATATCACACTTCTAGGAAGATTTTTTCCAATCTACAACTGCCTCAGAGCGCACAAACTGCAATTATTCAAAATTATTCAAGGCTTTTCCTACGGGCACTGTGGAGGGACGGAATCCAGGTTGTTGTAACACACTTATTCCATTCCATGTTCTGTTCGAGTTTTCAAATACATTTCATACTCTCAGTTGGATTTGAACCCTGATCAACCAAAGTTAAGGCCAGTGCAGCTCATGAAGGCTGAGGAGCCCAGAATTACTGCAGTCAAAAAGTAAAGCAAGGTTTCTTGAAGATATCCACCACCAAAATCACAGAAATCCTCAGCAATGAAGCTCAGTGGAACTGGGGCGGGGAAGCCATTGAAACAATTAACAGGATTAAATGAAAAAATTACATTTTTTAATCTTAGAGGTGCTCTCTGGAAATTAAAATCTCAGACAGCTCAGACCAAACAAAGAAAAAAGTTGTGGCAGGTAAAACATACCACAGACTCAGTAAGCAAAGTTGAAAAACAAATATGGAAAGACATGCTGGAAATTATTCCCTCACATTACATTTCTTTAACTACACCATAAATCATAAGAATACATGAAAGAAATTTATTGGACAAGCTGCCGGTTTAATTAAAAAAAAAAGTTTAAATTCCCTTCATTAGAAATTATCCATTAACTTTTCTGGAACTTTCCAAATGCCTTTCCATGGTGTTAATATTCCACTGAATATTACTGCAGTCTAAGCCTGTGCTGCAATGGTTTGGAAATGAAGGGAATGACAGGTAACTTCCCAGCTCAGTAACCCACTGCCAGCCCCATCACACCTCTGCCTGCATTCATCACCTAACACCTTCAGGTTTTCCTCCCTTTTTACATACAATACAGGAAGGCCCATTTCTGAGAAAATCCATCAAGAACTGATCATGTACAAAGCACTTACATTCTCAGCTGCTAGACTTCCTTTCTCCCTCTGAACAGAAATCACCATTTTTTGCTACTTAAGACATATTCTGTGCTTTACTTTGCATGATTACTTTGAAAGCAAACGGTTCCCCTGATAATTATTATTTTGATTATGGGTTTTCATTTGGATGGCTCCCTCTGAAAACTCTTAATACTGCCTAATGCTTGAAATTTATTTCCTTGCTGTTTTCTTGCTGTGTCAAAAGAGAGACATTGGAGCACTTCTGTGATAGTGGCACATTTCCTGCCTGCATTTAGAGTGCTTTGGGGCAGTAATGTGATGGATGGATGGGTTTAACAATTCATAACTCAAGCCCAGCCTAGTGCCATTTGAAGAGTTCCTACTAAATAAATCTTGCAGGCTGTAAATAGGAGGCAGCTGCAGTAACTGTGGTTTACACACTCCTGGGACACCCCAGAGTGAATATATCCTGCGTGCACCTTGGAAATTCATCTGCAAACATGATCACGTGCAGAGAGCTGAACCACCTGAGCTGCAGCATCCATTTGGCTGCTAAAGGCACCATTATGCCCTGGATTAATGACACCTGAAATGACATTATTTGCACCATTTCTAGTTCTGACTCTTAGTAACTGACAGAGAAGTTTTTCCATGTGATTGACTATCTCAGTGCTTTCACTCCCACCAAATGGAGAATCAATCTCTGCACACATCAAAGCTGCTCTAAGAGTTAATGAATGCCAGGAAAGGTCTCCAGATCAGGCAGTCTGCATGCATTTCTCCAAAGGTCCTCTGAAAATGTGCAACTTTCCCACAGAAGCCCCACAGCTCTGCTGGCAGCTGCAGAGAGCTGGAAGTGGGAATCTGGAGTGAGAAGAGCTCATTTCCAGCCAGTTCCCCCAGACTCCCAAACCTCTTCTCCCTTTCCCTCAGTGTCCCAGCCCTGCTCCCAGCACTCAGGAGGGGCTGGGGACACACTCAGGGTCACGTGGAAGGCTGCACAGGTAAGGAACAGGGTTTTGCCAAATCTTTTATGAACCACTGCCTCACCATTCTGGTTCCAGTGGCAACCACAGCACTCGGTTCCAGAAATGGTTTTCAGCATCCTAACACCACCCTGGACCTGAGGCATGTTTTTGATGAGCTGTTCTGTGAAAGAAATCATTGTTAACACCTTTCACAAAACACCTGCCAAGCTGGGATTTCCAGTTCCCCCCCAGCACTGGGTGTCACTCACTGAGCTGCTCTGGCCAGGTGTCCCCCTGACCCATGACAAAGACAGGCTGCTTTAGGGGAGGAGGGCTATAAAAATGGTACCAAAATTCATCTACAGATTCCTGATTAATGCTAAGGTATTTTTTTTCTGTAAAACATGAGATACAAAAGTGTCAAAAACTGTGCACGGTGCAGGACAAAGCTCTTCTGGTGCTCTCCCAGGCTGACCTGCACCAACATTCCATCTGTGAGTAATGCACCCAGCTCCCCCCAGAGCAAAGCAGCCTCTGTGAGTGTCACACCATCACCAGGTTCCTCCTCCTCTCTTCACACAGAAGAAACAGAGAGAGGATCAACAGCTGGGAAAGCATCCACTTGAAAAAAAAATCTGCCTTCAGAGATGTGTAATGGCTGAGGAAAAAATGCTTCTCGTGAAGCACATTTAATGTTCAGAGCTTGCTCACTGACTGAAACAGCAGTTCCTTAATATCCAACATTTAGAAGTGCTCAGCAGCCGGAACAGCAAGTAATTATAAAACTTTTTATAAAAGTACACAGCACGTAGTGATTACAAATGAAGCTTCCTCAAGGAAGAGCTTCTAAGGAATTGCTCCAGGGTGGATACATGAGTCTAATTTGATTGGATTGAGAGTTCCCCTGGGCCAGTTCACTCCTTGGATTTATTTTAATTTATAAAAATGCTAATCATTCAGGGCCAGACTGGAGCACGTGCCAGCAGAGGGGAGTGAGGACTCCTGACGTGCTGAGCAGCCACTGGGAGGGTGGGAGTGGGCACTGAGACACCAGCCAGCAGCTGAAGCCACAGCTCCTCCCTGCTGGAGCAGGTGGCCAGGGATGCTGACGGGTACAGCAGCTGAGCCTGCAGGCCAGGGATGGGGAACTCACTCCTGGCAGAGGCTGGCAGCAAAGTGCTGCCCCAGGAGAACGGGCAGCAGAGCCCCTGAATGCCTCTGAGCAGCAGTTTTGGAAAAAGAAGGCGGAATGGAAATGTTCTGTTAATGGAAAGATAATAAAAGATGCATAAAAGGCAAAACAGAAGTGACACCGGGAGAAAATGCCATGAAACTTGCCAGCTGCTGCCAGCTGTGTGGGCAGCACACGCCCTTGGGAGATCAGCCAGTGTTAACTGCACCAGGACTCTTGATTTTAGAAGATTTTTGAGTATGATATCAAGCATTCCTTTGCTTATTGATCATTCAATTCCTTATTGATCATTCAAACCTTCAGTGCCCTGAGAAATACTTACCCCCAGAAGATTTTTCTTCTATTCACAGGCAGGACTGGCTCTATCAGGAGCTGTACTTTATGTAGGGGATATAAACCTGGTACCGTGGGTGTACAACCCAGCTAAGCTCATGGGCAGAGGGTCACCAAGAGAAGCACACAGAGAGCTCAGCTGCTGCCAGAGCCATCAGCAGACAGAAATCTTTGCTGGATGCCCATCTGCAGGTGTGGACAGCAGTCTCTGATGAGAGATTTCACAGTGCTGGGTTATTGCTCCAAGTAATAGAGCAGTTTCCACTCCTAAATGAGTGAATCTGAGGACTGCTAGGGGCTAAATCAATAATTTCGATTTATTACAGCAACTCTCAAAAGAGAAATTTTAAAAAGCCTAGATTAAAAACATTTTTTAGCCATCCTTTATTCCAACAGATTTTTACTGAAAGTGCCTAGGGATCCGAGAATACTTCGACCTGCTGGAAATTCAGCAACTCCTTTCTCCTCTAATGCTCTCCAGTCTGACAGTGACATCTTAATGCAAGATCAGCACTTACCAAATGACATAAAAAATGGAGAAGAGCACAAACCCCATCATCCCCCAGTTCCACTGCACATCCTGGTCTCCACTGAAATGAATGCACTGCAGCATGTTATTACCATGTGCAGAGACAAAGCCATCAAAAGCTGCTGGTCAAACTGGACTCAGAGCAATCTGTGCTGCAGCTCACCCAGAGCTCAGAGACACCAGGGCCTCTTCCCATCCTGGAAAAGGGTTCAGGGCTTGTGTTCCTGCCATTCTCCAGCTCCTGTTCTCCTGCACCTTTTCCCAACCACGGCTGGTAAGGGTGATGTCTGTAATGAACACATCTTGGGACCAGGGTGACTCACAGCAACTTAAGAAAAATTAACAGCACAGAATTAGAACCTGATCTGGGAGAGTGTGACTGAAGATGACTTTAAAGATCATAGAATGGTTTGGGGGGGAAGGATCTTAAAAATTACTGAGTTCCAGCCCCCTCCCACCAGACCTGGCTGCTCCACCACTGCCCACCTGAAACACTTCTTCATATGCAATACAAATGCTTAAAAATAAGTTTCTTTCAGCAAGTCCTTAATAAAAGCTGTTACAAAGCTAACCCCCTCAAAAAACTGGGGAAAGGATGTAGTAATTAAGAGTAATGCTAACTACTGGAGACAAAATGCAGCTTAAATATCTTATTTTGCAGTATTAATCTAGCTTTTACCTTTAAACCATAAAAACCAGCAGAGGAGAAAGAAAAGAAGAAAAGGATGATCTATTTTGACATTAACAGATAGGGAGGACATAATTTCATGGAAATCTAAGACATTTAAAGTATTATGAAGTTCTCTAAAGGAAAATATCCAAGGTAGAACTGAGCAAACTCTTGATCACCTAACATAATATCCGTGTGTATCTTCAGGAGGATGATATAATGCTGCACTTGATTTCTTTGTACAGTCCAGATCAGAGTGATATTAGTTAATAAGGTTTCTTGGCTTTCTTGTCATAAACTGTGATATAAAACATCGCTTTTTGATTAAGGTATTTGGACTCAGACAGGAAATCTCATTTCACTTCCCAGCTCTTCCACAGCATCCTTGAACGACCTCAGGCAACACATGAAGATACAGATCCCTACAGCTAAATAAAATCAATAGGCATTAGGCACGGTGGAGCTCCAGAAACCTCTGGTGCCTGTCTGCTGCACCTGAACGTGGCACCGCTGTCAGGCTGCCACGAGCCCCAGAATCCAGCTGGGCTCTGCCACAGCAGGGCTGGGGAAAGCCTTGAAGGCCACTCCTGGTTCAGCTGCTGAGAGCTGCCATGTGGGAAGTGATTCTCAGATAATTCCTGCGTGGCAGAGGGTAGAGAGAGCCTAGGGTGGGATATTTATGTGCCTTTACTTCCCAGGGGAACAAGGTGAAGAATAATTTTTTCTTCTAGTCTCACAAAAAATCAACTCAGTGCCTGCATTCCCTGTCCAAGCCTTGCCTACAGATGCTGGTCTTGGTGATGTTACACTGAGAGCAAACAGCAGAAGTCATCTTGCTAACTAGAGCACAGAAAACCAGCAATGATCCTCTCTTGGACAGGCAGAAAGCTGAACAAGACAGGCCCTGAAGGAGGGAGACCTGACTGGGGACCACAGTAAATCCCCAATTCATTCCTTCCATGCAGAGCAGCTCTTTGGAGTCACTAATCACCACTAAACGCTGCAGTGAGGACAGCAGGCTCATTAGTCTTCTCTGATGCTGCATCACACGAGGCACAAGGCAGATGGGATCGATTTGTGCCTGTTCCCAAAGGAATCAGGTGTGCAAGCCTCTGTCTCCAGCTGGAGAAAGGCTGTGAGCACACACAGGTCCTGAGCTGCCACCCTCTCCCACCTTCACTTCAGCCCCATTCCGTTTGCTCAGGACCCCAGGCTGCTAATGTCTTCATTACAATTTCAGATAACAAAATACATGGGCAGATCGGTCAAGAACTCGGCTTTCACAGTGACCCATCATCTCTTCCTGCCTCTCAGAAGGACATTTTCCACTCAGTATCCATCCAGGGCTGGAGTCTCTCCAGCACCACCGTCAGTAAGCAGAATTTTCCTATTTTGGAGACAGCAAATGTGCAAGCACTGAAAAGCCTCCAAGAGACAGCACTGGAAAGGAGACCCTGAGCAGGTATTTTCAGAGAGACTCACTCCAAACCCAGAGCCTTCAAACAGAGAAAGGAAGGCACAACCATCTCATCATCTGCCTTGGATTTTATGGCTCTTGCAGCTTGATAGATGCAACAAGATGAGATCAAATAATACCCCAAAGAGGTTTTATCCTTCCCATTTTATTGCTGACTTTAACAGTTTGGGAGCAGCCAGTGAAACATTTTCAGAGGCAGGAGAACACCTTTGACAAAGCAGTCTAGACAACACACTTTCTGGCACAAATACCTTGCACATGTGTTTTATGCCACCTAGAAGCAACAGTACCCCTGCAAGTGATGCAGAACTGCATTTACTGAATCCATTTGTGAGCTGGATGGGCTCAGCCTCCACCTTGAACCCAGTGAAGATGTGCCAGCTGCTGCTGCCATGACCAGCTGATTTCTGTCCTAAGTGGGCCCTGGCACTGGACTGTGGCAGAGCTCTGCCCCTGGGTGACACAGTGACCAAAGGGAGGGTCACAGCCCTACTGCTGATTGTTGTGCTCCTGTGCAAGTCAGGGCACGAGGCACTCACGGTTTAATTAGCTGAAGATGAAGCTGCATTATGAATCAGGTGGCAAGAAAAATCACATTTAGACGTAACTGTGTATGCAAATCAGATGTGGGCTATGCACATCTCAGTTACAAGTCAGGTATCTTCAGTTCCAGCTCCTATAGTTCTTACTGGGTTGGGTTTTTTACAGCTCTGCCAGTGTATCTGCTTTTTGGCTGTGTTTAAAACTCCAAAAATATTTGTGCATAAAGATCTCCATCCCTTCTCAACAGAGAACCTGCCTGCTGGAAAAACACCTACCAAGTCAACCATTCACCAGCACGTAAAGCTGATGTAATATCTGCATTTTGCAGAGGCAACGGATTTAAAGAAAGCACACATTTAATGGCTTAGTAAGGAGAATAACAGCATGTAAGTGATGAATATTGTGGTGAAACAACTAAGAAAGTACCACTAAGGTGAACTGAAATAATTTTTCACACTTGCTGGCCATGGACAAGGTCCATGGGGCAAGGAAAATCAAGTTTGTGGGCGCCAGCCCCACTCCCCCTGTGGACACGACTGCAGCTTTCCAAGTCTCCTTTGCCCAGGGCTGCTTCAGACCAGAAGCAATCATCAATGACTGCCTGATGGCAGCTGTCTGAAGAGAGCTCCAGTTCAGCTGCAGAGCTTCTCTGCTGCTTGTGAAACTGCCTGAACAGAGAGAAAAAGACCTTGAAATGAGCCATGTCCTCTGAGAAATAAACTCAACAGCTGCAATTTCATCACAGAGCAAACCCAGTTTGTGTGGAGTCCGTGGGACTGGGAGCTGCAGGGAATTGAGGAATACTGTGTTCAACCCAAAGCTGGAGAATACCAGTCTGGGGAAGGTGATGAAGAAGTTTTCTTTCTAGAAAGTGAATATATTTCTGCAAGCCTCACTAAGGAGCACTCTGCAGCATGAGTGTATTCCTCTCCCCCAGCCTCAGGATGTAGCTCCTCTCTCAGACCATTTTATTCCCCTTATTAGTATTTGTAGAACGTTTGTGTTACTCTTTTAATCCTACTCTTTTGTTGTAAATTCTCTTTTGTTGTGTGCTGCTCACATGGTCTCTCCTATGCTCAAGTCAAACACAAGCAGAGTGAAGCAGAAACCCAAACCTAAACCAGGAGAACATCAAGCAGCAACAGTGGGATAAACCCCGAGCTCATGGAACTCCACGTAAATGGGAATGGCACGAGTGAAAACTGAGAGGAGCCAGGTCAGTAGAACCAGATGGGTTTTAAGCTCCCTTCCAACCCAGGCCGTTCCATGATTCTACAATTCCCAGTCTGCTTTTTCTTTTTTTCCCTTCTTATGACTGTTTAAAACAAAAGAGAGCGAGTTGGTGCTAGTGAATGTCCTGGGGAAATCAGACAAATTGCGACCAACTTCAGGCTGCAGTTATAAACCAGCTCTTATTCAAATTTACGAAAACCACGGACCCTGGGGCTTTCAGCAGCTGCAGTTCTGCAAGTCTGACGGACAAACCTTTATTTTACAGTTCATAAAGCAAAGCTTAACAACACTGCCTTCCTAATGCCATCCAAAGCTCTTGCTCATTGTAAATTTAAAAAGAAGCTTATTGAAAGCAGAACCAGCATAAATACTGGAGGTAGATCCATTACATTTCATGATACAGTTATCTGGTGGTAGTTCACTCCTCCTGTTCAAGGATAATAAAAGGGAAAATGTCCCCATGACATTCAGTGGCAGAAATGTCATTGCTGAAGTGCCTATAATGTGCAATTAACATTTTTAAGGATTCACTTAAACAGATATTGTCACGGCTGATAGATCTGAGATTACACCAACTATCTACGTTTGGATTTCTGCCTAATTCAGCATCTCACTGGCAAGTTCATCTTCTGGATAGTTATATTTTTCTTTCTCCTTATGTCTACTGCATTGAGGGTACTATGAAAAATTGATCACTTTATAGATTTATCATTTTATGATTTATCATTCAAGGCCAGGCTGGATGGGACTTGGAGGAACTGGTCTAATGGAAGGCGTCCCTGCCCAAGCTAAGGGTTTGGAACTCAAACCATTCTAGGATTCTCTGACTTCTTCCCCCCTCCATCATCAATGCTGGATCACGATCAGAGTTTCTATCCAAAAAAATGTTTTCCTTTTCTTAATGTTCTGGTTTCCACAAACAAGTTGTAGTTTTCACAATGAAAAATAATTTGTTTTTCAGAGAAAAGTAAGTTGTGGGGCGAAAGCTGTTTGGTGTCAGGATGGATTAAAAAGAAGTCAGTGTGCATTGTGAATGAAGGCACTGTCACAGGCAGGATGGAGATTCAGGTCTGGACTCCGGCTTTATGAGGAGAAGTCCTGGATCTTTGTTCCTCAGCATCCGTATCCAACCCTGCTGTTTAACAGAAGGAAAAGGCAGGAAAACACAGAAGGTATCTGCTGTAGCAGAAAATCTGTCTTTAAGCAAAATGCTCATCAGTCTGCAGGAGACTGCAGCTACTTTTGGAGGTTTCACAGGACGTGTGAGGGTTTGTGCTCACAGCTGAAGTTTCTGCCCAGAGCCAAGTGCCCGTGGCTCTCCAGGCAGGGTGCACCACCCCTGTCTGCTGCCAGCCACACGGAGAGCAACGTGGCCTCAGTGCCTCAGCAAGACAAATGAAGGAGACACGATCCTCATGGTAATGGAGATCCTCGTGGCACATGGAGATCCTCACGGCAAATGGGGATCCTCGCGGCAAACGGGGATCCTCGTGGCACATGGAGATCCTCACGGCAAATGGGGATCCTCGCGGCAAACGGGGATCCTCGCGGCACATGGGGATCCTCGCGGCAAACGGGGATCCTCGCGGCACACGGGGATCCTCGCGGCACACGGGGATCCTCGCGGCACACGGGGATCCTCGCGGCAAATGGCCTGGGAGAAAAGCCAGTGCCTCCTCGACTGACACAGCACTTGCAGATAAACTCCGAGAGCAGCTCTGAGGTGATGGCTCTGACATCTGTGCTTCTGTCCAGAACTGGCTTTCCCCTACAGCACCTCAATTAGAAAATTGCCATGTCTCATTTGTTGGGAAACCTCAGTCTCAAATGTGCTAAATCAGGCAAAGCAAGGAAACACAATGGACTTGGATGAGGTTTTTGAGATGTGCTTTACAGAGGTGACTTTCCACTGCTAGGAAAACAATTTCATCCTCTCCTGACCCCCAGAAGAGTGCAGGAGTGCTAGGGGGAACCACAGGCTCCATGATATCAGAATACTCTTTAAACAACAGCAAGATTTCTATTGCAGAAAGTAATAAACAAGAGCCTAGCACAGAATCCCTCCATGCAGCACAGTTACACATTTGCCTCACTGCCCAGAGCAAAGATTTCAAACTCTGCTGTGATTCTTTCCAAGCAATCACTCCTGCCTTTTATGCCCTTCTTTCCATGCCTTTTTCCACTAGGTGAGTCAAAACAGGTTTCTGTGTAATTAAACAAATGACATTTAAGCGACACTGTCCAAAAAAAGAAAAAAAAGGAAAAAATATTCTAAAGAACACAAGCTTTCCCTTTGTTATTGAAATCTTCAACAGTATTAGTCATCACTCCTGCTCTTTGCTGACTTTGAACCCTCTGTTTGATCACAGGCAGGACTGCACTGTGAAAGTCCAGCTTTCCAAGGCTCTGGGGAAACACAAAGCCAAAATCAGAAGCTCCTCTGGACCTTTCAGTTGCATTTGCACCTTTGCCTGCACAGTAAGGAATTTTCTTACTCTTGTTAATTGTTCCTGCGGGAGAACAGCAGCAGCAGCGACTCCACAGCTGTGTCAATGTCACCCAAGAGACAATTCTTAAAGATAAGCATTCAGTGTCTGCCAGCCCAGGCTGTGCTCTGCTCACACCTGAGCTGGAGTGCCAAACTCAGCTGTAGGGAGAGAAACCCAAGAATGCTGTCATGGGCTCCTGTTTGATACAGCAGCCTTGCAGCATGGAAACAGGGTTAAACAGGGGGAAGGATGACGGCAGCCAGCCAGATGGGGTGGAAATTAAACAATACAAAGGGGTTTGCCGCGTGCAGCCTCCTCCCAGCTCAGATCCTCCATCTAGTCTGGTTTTCCTGGGGCAGCAGCCTGTCAGCTGCCACGCCTTCAGAACCACTATGAAAGGAGTGAATCCTGGACATGCTGTTGTTCCCCTCAGCATGCAGGAATTTCCTCTGGACACAGAAACCAGAGCGAGCAGGGAACGATCCATCCAGTAAAACTCGTGTCAGCATCTCTCCAACTCCCGAACTGCCCAGTGAGAGCTGCCACCCGTGCTCCTGTGCCTGAGACATCAGTGTGATGACAGCCCTGAGCCACGCTCCTGTGACACTTTGGTCCTGACCTTACTTTGGCTCCAGTCAATCGCTGTTCTGCTTTTGATTTTGATGGCAGTGGGGCCACTGTTCCAGTGTCACCTCCCCTGTACCCCCAGGCGCTCTGTCCAGCAGCACTGTCAGCTTAGAGAAGGCAGGACAATTTGAAAGTGTTTTCTAAAGCCCAAGGCAAAGCAAGAGATGACCTTTTCCACCAGCAGAGAGCTGCTTACAGGCTGCAATTGAATATTCCACCAGCTGTAATCTCTGCTCCCACAGCCGACCTGGCTGCTCTGCATGAGGCTCGGGTTTCCTGTCGCTGTCCCTCTCCTCACCTTAACTCAAAGAACTGGGGTCCCAGTGTGGCTCTCCTCTGCTCCCAGGTGTTCCTGCCCTCACCTGGGACAGCCCTGTGCTGTGCCATCACTTGTCACCAGTGCAAAGGCCAGCACAGGACACAGGAACTCTTCCTCTGCTTGGGGATCAACAGAAACAAAAACTTTGCCTTCCAGATACTCACAGTTCTGGCTAAAGCAGAGATAAAACCTCTGCAGGGCAAGGTGACATTAAGAGCTGAACTCCCAGGAGCATTCAGCTCTGCTGCTCTGCTGAGGGTGACCTGTGCTAAGCCAACATGGTACACACAGACCTGGCAAACACAGGGCACAAATCTCTGCAAATATCTGCTGTGGCTGGCTGAGGATGCACAGTTTGTACCAGAGAGAGAGACAGGATTCTCCCATTCTAGATGGGAGAATCTTCAGAGTCTGTTATACATTCCAAACATGCTCATAGCTACATGACATTCAATCAAACAGCTTTTGAAAATGGACAAATATTTTCTTAATAATTTTTAGCAGCATTGCCAACTCTTCCAAGAATTACTCTTCACTAGGAAGTTGGCTGGGTTTTTTGCAGATAGGATATCTATGCTATCCAGTTATTTCTATAAAGAGACTTGGCCTTTAGGACTAATTTAAAGGGTTTCCCAAAGCAGATGGAGCTTTTTGAATATAGAAAAAGGGATTTACAGGATTACTGAGCTCCAAGTATTCAAATATAAAGACAAAATGATGCCTAAGGCAAGTAAGAAATGCTCTAGGCTAGCAGAGATTGTCTCTTCATCCTCAGTAGATGACACCTTGTGTAAATTGACATTATTTCCTGACATCAGTAGATTTTTATTCAATTCCTCTTGTTGATGATGTGGTTAACAGATCATCAACAAGACACTAAATGTCTTGGAGAAGAGGACAGAGAAAGGGAAGAGAAAAACCAGAGAATGTCTAAAGCGGCTGTATTAAATTATCACCCAGTACTCCCATGCTCCACCTGTGCCAGCAGACACAAAAAAGGAGCTTCTGGAATCACTGATGTCATTTACTGGCAAGCACAAAACCTGTGTCTGTGACAAGCCAAAGGCTGAGGACATGGAACTTGTGAATGAAACGCTCTGTGTGTGTACAGTGGGAAGCAACACAGACACAAGCAGAGAGGCTGGACAGGCTGAATTTGTCCAGCTGGCATTGTATCTGCTCCCTTCCCCACTCCCAGTTCCCAAATCATCCATCAGATTTACCTTAGCCTCTGCTAGCCAAGCTCCTGTGATGCTAACCACACAGCCTGGGCCCTTGCCATGCAGGGGAGCACTGCCAAAGGGGATCCACAGCAGCTCTTGTATTTACTGATCAATTCTCTCCCTCCTTCCAAGCTCTGGAACCTGGGGAGTGCCAGGCAGCTCCTTTAGCTGTTGGCTTCTGGAAGGTCCAGGTGGTGTTCAGAGCCTGTGTCTGTGCCTTTGTGGGGTCATGGAGTGGCTGCATGATCTCACACCAGGCATTTGTCTTCCCTGGCCTCCTATTAAACCTGTCAGAACAACTGGCTCAATGCAAGAAAAACAGGAGCTCCTTAAAAATGTATTGGCACATCTGAGCTGAACTTCCTCGGGTGAAGAAGTTATAAAAACAGCTCTGCTGTGAACTTTGAAGTATCAATTTGTTAAAGAGGCAGTGATTTCCCTCTCTTAACAATGCTCTTTGTGGTGTGAAGCCTTGAAAGGCAAACAATGTGTTAGAAACATTTTCAGAGGTATTGATATGAAGGACTGGGTGATGCACAATGTTCCAAAAACAAATGAAGGCTGTCCAAATAGTTGCTCCCCAGCAAGCTGAAGTTACAGTTTAGATCCTGGCACTGTATTTATCAATATTTTCATTCCCAGCCGCATTTCCTGACATTTATGCCAAAAGAAACTTCTGCAAAAGGTCAGCACGGGACTCAAGTGTTATTAAGTGTGTGATCTAACAAAAGAGCAGGTGCCTTTCACTCACCCTTGCCTGATCATTCTGTGAACTCACACAGTTTGTTCTGTGACAAACACCAGGTCTGACCGCCTGCCCAGACCCCAAGGTCCACGCTGGGTGAAATCCCCCCCTGCAGGGGTCAGCCCTTTAAATGCCTCTCACCTCCTCCAAAGCAGGCCTGAATTAGGGCTCAGACTTTGTCCTCCTCTCTGCCCTTCTTTCTTCTGAATACTGGCACAGCATTGTCCTAAGTGGTGTTTCACACTGAAGAGATGGTTTCACCTAACAGGAGACTCTGACCACACTCATATTGAGCAAACAAGAAGTGTGAAAGGATGCCTCTTAGTTCCACTGATAAACTGCAAAATGAGTTGTTCCAGACCCCACCAAACACCAGCAGAAGCTACAAACTGGACCCAGCCCCCAGTGCTGTGCCTGGATTGCAGGGGCAGCCCCTCCTTCCACACTCCCCAAAAAAGGGAGCACAGGAATTCTGTGCGTGAGCTGAAGCTCCACCTTCTCCATCCCTCTCTGGTGGCTTTGCTGCAACACTGCACTTGCACTTCCTTTTCCACGAGAACATTTCATTTTATTTTTCCCACACTGCTTCTCAGACTTTTGGGAAATTCCGTAATACCACACCAAAAGCTCCCAACAGCAGCCAGAATTGCTTTCATTGCTGTTTAACACAGTGCTGAATTTAAATGGCTAATGTATATGCCTCTCTCACACGAGTACAAACTGCTGCATAGCAAAACTTTATTTTATCAAATTAAAATGCACTATAACACGAATTTATTGTATCTTTGCTCATAAGTGGTTTTATGCACTTGATTTTTTTTGTCTTTTAGGGTTTTGGCAGTAGATGGAAAGCAATCAAAGTCCCATTTGAAGCAGCCGTGTAAGCAATTCTCATTTACAGAAGACAATGAAAAATTAATCTAAAATGAATGTAACTAAGTTTTCATAAAAACAACAAAACCACTCAGACATTATCATTTTCAACAGCTGTTTGCTGTCTTCATCTACAAAATCACCTGTCAAATTTCACTATTGCCTCCAGGGGGAAAAAAGCCAACCCCAAGTGGCTCTGTGAGTTAATAAAATGCTCCACATGTAACAGAGATATTGAGGCTCCCTGTTTTTTCAATTACAACACTTAGCAGGCACGGCCCAACACCCCCTCTCCTGCAGGTTTGAATCCTACAGGTTTGACTGAAGGGGAGAACACTGGTGGCTGGTGGGTAGAGCTGGTGTTTCCCTCTCACTCCTGCTCCGTGGAACATCTGCCTCCTGTGCCAGCGGGCAGAGCAGCATCTGTCACAATGCTGCAAGGCTACAAACCAAACCTCCTCCACACGAAATGCAAACACTTGAGGGAAGGACGAGAGGGATGCCAGCAGCGTGGAGTGCTGCTCTGGGGGAATGGGGATTCCTGTCCCAGCAGCAGCTTGTTCCAGCAGTGAGTTTGTGAGGAATTTGCTCAGCTGGCAGAGCACGTGGAGCTGGTTCAGTCCACGCAATGAGCGTGATGGGAAGGGTGCCAAACAAACATCAGCAGGAAAGCAAAGGGTTCAGCTGGCAGGCTGATCCCCTGGCATGGGAACCAGCAGGGGACAGCCCAGCCTCCTGCCGAGGGCTGGGGCTGACCCAGCAGGCACAGGGCAGCAGCCCAGGAGGGCCAGGCAGACAGCAGGGACAAACACACAGCAGCTGGACTAACTGTCCTTCACATGCAGGTTCTCGGGCTGAACGCTCTCAAAGGCTGTCTCGAGTGCTGCTGCTGCCCCTAATTTCAGATTTAGGAGAGGGGAAGGAGTTAATTATTGAAGGGCAGCTACGGGGAGTGGGATGCACAGCTCCTATTGACTTCCTTAATGGTGGTAAAATGTGCAAATCCTGTGCACTGTAGCTGAATTTAAATTACAATGATTACAAAATATAAAGCCTAAAAAAGAGGATTTATACATGAGCAGATTTAGCCGAGACACAGACTCCCTCAAGACCTACATTTTGTTTACATGCAGAGCAGACTGTGCCTCCTGAATGCCTAAATCCTGATGACAATTATTTATGTATCTCACCACCCTCCTAACGCAGCTCTGAACCATCACTCCTGCTGCTGAATGCCCTGGGGAGTATCTACTGCTTATGGGTTCATCCCTATTTTCTGGCCATTGTCCAGCAAACCACTTTCAATGTGTAAACAGCCCTGCTGCCTTCAGAGGGGCTGCTCATATGATGCATAAGTCCATAAGGACACGTTGCTTAAACAGATCCATAACATCAACAACAATTGCAATACATTTCTCTTGCTGCTTTCAGACAGGATTTTCATGCACAGCACAGAACTATTAACCTATCTCGTGTTATGGGAGCTGGGGGACAGATAAACGAAGTGACTTACCCAAGGTCATGCAGGAGTTCATGGGAGAAATGAGGACACAAACAATAGACCCATGTTTAAATTGAGTCCTGAGGAGTCTGCAGAGCTCTGCCTACTGTGTGAGGGAGGCTCTGAGTGCTCTGACATTGGTATAAAGGAAATCAGTGCGTTATATAGTAGGAATAAAATATTTTAAAACGTATTTGCATCTACTCTCATGCTAACCATCCAGATCCACCTCATCCAGAAAGTCCAATGACTGTTTAATTAACGTCAAAGCCAAGAAATCATAAAACTGGAGCTGTTCTACACTCCTGATCCAGCTGCAGGAATAAACTCAAACACGAGCCACTGCTCTAAATTCCTTAAAAACAATCAACATGCAGTTACTTATAATGAAATTTAAAAAATGCAGTGCTATCTTTAACCAAAAACGAGCAGCCACTGTTCAGCACCAGGCTGCCTTTCCCTGCAGCTCCACGAGCAGCCCCATGCAGAGCAGGTCCTGCATTTCCTCTCTTACTTTCTCCATCCCAATCTGTACACAAATTTGCACCAGGAGGTCCCTATTATGTATGTTACCATTTTACACCTCACTTTTTGGCTCTGCTTTAAGAAATTTACTTTGCTTTCACGTTTAAGTCTGTTGCAAGATTCTCATTGGGATGCAGGTGAAATTTCTAGAAGTGCCTTGCTGCCACATTGCAAAGTGCTGGGGTAGCTCTGGGGTTTCCAAGAACACAAGTTCCTTTCAGACTGATTGCTTTCAAATGCATCTGCTTTCTCCCAGGCACTGGGAATTCGAGGCCCCAGAAGTTCTGAAAATTCCAATAGGTGTCAGGCTGTTGAAATAGCTGCTTTTTTAAATTTAGGTACTACAGACTATAGTCATCAAAGTATTTAAGCATTGCTTCACTTGGCACTGCAAAGCCTAAGTGAAACAGATGGCCAGCTCAGGTTTCCAAAAGTGACTCAGATACTCAGGAGCCCAACTCTCACAGGAAGTCAATACCAGTTAATCTTCCAAATGTCAAACGGCACTTTTGAAAATAGCACTTTCCATTACCAGCAAGGACCCGAAACTCTGTGCTTTTTAAATGTTTGCTTTGTACCAAGTAATACCCCAGGCTCCACCTGTCTGTCTTTTCCTGTTCAAAGGACAAGTGAGCACTTGGGTAATGCAGTTTGCACAGGCAGGTCCCCAGCAATCAGCCAGTCCTGCAGCACTCTGGCTTTTTTCCTCTGAAGGACACCTGTAGGCAGCAAGCTAAAGGTGGGAGGAGAGAACTGAAGACTGAAGACACTCAGAATTAGCAGCACAGCCTTCCCCTGCTTGCCACAGCTTTGGCAGGGGAGTGCAGAGACTGCACCCACCCCACAGCAGAGCTCTGATCTTTGGGGTCTCATCAGTGTTCAGCAGGAATGTGAGTGAGTGAGGAAGGGCTGCACCAGACAAATCTGTAATGAGCACAGGGCACTAATCCACGGGCGTGGCTGAGGTTTCTCTGCAGCCCGTGGCAGATTACCCACCCAGCCCAGGGCAGATCACCCAGCTCACAACAGATCACCCAGCCCATGAAGGATCACCCACCTAGCCCACGGCAGATCACCCAGCCCATTACAGATCACCCAGCCAGCCCACGGCAGATCACCCAGCCCATTACAGATCACCCAGCCAGCCCACGGCAGATCACCCAGCCCATGAAGGATCACCCAGCCAGCCCACGGCAGATCACCCAGTTCACAACAGATCACCCAGCCCACGGCAGATCACCCAGCCCATGAAGGATCACCCACCCAGCTCACAACAGATCACCCAGCTCTCCTCCATCCAGTCCCAGAGCACAGCAGCTTGCTGGGCATGGTTGGGCAGAAGCAGCACCCAGGACAGAGTGCACGGGGTTACAGTGAATGTTCTGGATTCAAGAGATCCACCGCTTCCTCCTTCTGACACAACAGACCTGAACTGGCCCAGGCCAAAGCTCTGCTTGTGATGGGAATTCCCAAGCAGCAGCAATGCCATGATCAGAGATCACCCGAGAAACTTCCAGCACATTGCTGCTGCAAACGGGTAATTAATCAGATCAATGTCCTTCCCAGACACTGACTGGAACTGGAGGGAGAGCTGAGCTGAGTGCTTCTGGTATTTTTAACCTGGAATGTCAAGCAGAGGAATAAGGGCCATTATCTCCCATATATATCTTAGGAGAGGGAGAAGTTAGGGAGGTGATTTCTACCCACATCAGTAAGTCTCAGAGCGAAATGACAGATGAATGTGGAAACTGGCTTAGAGAAGAGGCTAGAGGGACACCAGTCCTACAAAGACTTTGAAGGTTAACTTTTTCCACCTTTAGGAAACTCTGGCAAAGCCTGCAAGTTCCAGACTTGCAAATCTGGAGTTTTCTGGTATCAGCAGAAACAATTTGGGGGCTGGATATTTACACACCTCGGGCAAATGTGAAAATGCTGTCACTGACTGATGGCAATACGGAAACTCTGTTTGTACAGCCTGGTGAGTAAGAATGCACAGAAGGAAGCCAACACCAGGAATGGCATAATGCAAACTCTAACATTATAAATGCATAGACCTCCTTCTAATAACTTCAATCTTTAGCCTTTGTTTAGCACTCTGCTGTTTTCAGTACAAAGAAAGAACGTTATGGCATTAGCCCCACAGAAATGTGGCTTTTCTTAGGAAAAGAACAACCATTATCCTTTTGAATTCCCTTTGAAGAGCAGTAATTTCAATACTTTCTTTCAAAATTTAAGTTACAAGTACTTAGCAAAGAGAGAATTGCTGTTGACATATCTTTCCTGCATCTAATAATCTCTTCCTTTCACTTAAACTATCTTTTCCCCTGTAGAGGATTATTATCATGGAGCTCCTTGGAGTCTGACAATAATTGAGATGTTTTGGCTATTGGAGTCAGAAGCATTAAGATTTTAAAAAGAGCAATACAGAGACATGGAAGACAGAAATTGAAACCCCCAAATCATCCACACTTGATTACAATGAGAGACAGAAAACTTTTAAAGGCTCAGGAGAGGTTTGGTCTCTTCACTTCCATCCTGCCCAGAGTCCTTCTCCTCGCAGCACTCCTGCCAAGCCTGACACTTGGTGACCCAGCTGATTAGCCCTCTGCTTCTTGTTTTTCTGCAGATCCTGCCTGCTGAGACAAGGGACACAGGGTCTGGTAACCCACGCACAGCTCAGTGCCATCCTGCACAGCCTCTGAGCTCCGAGCTGTGGAAAAGCCCCGGGATGTGAAGCCCCAGCCTCGCACTCAGTGTTCAGAGCAGGTCTGCACCATGAGGAGCATGGGCAGGCTGCAGCCAGGGCTCCTTCAGCCCCATAACCAGTGGTTCAGAGCTGCTCCTTGTCCCTGATCCCATAACCAGTGCTCCAGAGCTGCTCCTTGTCCCGGATCCCGTAACCAGTGCTCCAGAGCTGCTCCTTGTCCCTGATCCTATAAACAATGCTCCAGAGCTGCTCCTTGTCCCTGATCCCATAACCACTCCATAACCAGTGCTCCAGAGCTGCTGTTCCTTGCCCTTCCTCCCTCACACTCACTCATGCTCATCCTCTCTCCCAAGGTGTCTCCACCAGGATTTTGGCTGCCAGTCTCTGGTAAGAAAAGCAGCAGCACTGACCCACTGAGAAGGTGCAAACAAAAAGGGGGATCCAGGGGTCACAACTGTGCTTTGCACGTGTGGAACGAGGGAGTTGTGCTGTTGGGAAGAGGGAGATGTCCCCAAGGCAGCACAGACCAGGCTGGGGTCCTGCAAAAAGGAGTTAGGGGCTACAATCAGCTAAAAGCTCTCGAATCTCAGGGGAAAGAACCTCGGCACTCCAATGCCTTGGAAAATTCCCTCTTTCCCTGCTTAAGGTGAAAACCAGCAGCAGCTATGAAACTAAAGGGTTTCCCAAATCTGATTTCAGCCATATCTGGAATAGGTCTAATAAAAAAGCTAAAGAGAGTAGGAGCTGTTAACAATTAGTGACTAATTACATGAGTAGATGCTTAAATAGCAGCATTTCCAAATCTTGGAGCGTACATACTGTAAATCTTTCATGTAAAGGATTTGCAGAGAAAGGAATCCTCAAACCCTCTTTAACATCTTCAGCGGAACAAAAGATCTTTCTGTACACTCTCTGACATTACTCAGGAAACAGCAAATTATCTGATTCAATTGGCTCATGAGTAAAAGAGCACGCAGCAATTAACTCCCTAGAACCCAAACCCCCTTTGAGAGGATTTATTATTAAAAAATATTAAATACATAATAAAATAAGAAATGCAAGGATTTAGAACTAAGCACAGTCATAAACATAAGAAAATATGAGAAAAAATGTAAGATAGAGAAGAAAAATAGTCTTAAATGTAAGAAGAAATTCTCATGCAGGGCTGAGCTACTCAGCAGTCATTAACATTACAAAGGGATGAAGTCTCCAACAATCTAAGTAATCTGAACAGATAAGTTACCCACCACAGTCCACAAAAGACGTGGCTTCAAAGTAGGCAGGATTAATGGTCTTGCTTCCTGGCAAAATGAAGTCATGCTTGTGTATTTGTGAATGATTTTCCAGAAGGCAGGAGCAGCTATAATAGAGCCTGATAAATACTTCAGCCAGCTGCCTACTCCACATAGGCTGGGGTTTATCCTGAGAGTGTCACTGAAACTAGGACTCTGCTCTGTGTCTCATGTACATGGGGAATTGAAAACTGGAAACACACAGAAAAGATGACAAATAATAAAGGATAGAAATGATTTACTGTGCTTTGGTGGTTAAAGACCTCAACATCCAACGTGTGGGTGATGCCCAGCCTCTGGGGCCTGGAAGGACTCTCTTGCCCGTGCACATCCGTGGTGTGCCCGTGCTCCAGGGTCAGTGTGTGACCCACGTTAAAGATATGTGTTCCCACAAACACAGAAATGTTAAAGCTGATGGACATTCTTCCCCACACTTCACTGAACGCTGAATCAGGCTCCAAATTACAAACCTGGTTATTCTTTCTGTCCTCATAGCTGGGTCTTAACTCCTGTTGCCAGTCACAGGCACATCTCTCCAAAAGCCACTGCTGAAGTCAGAGCAAAGCCAGGGAAATCAGGAATCCCCTGGGAGCAGATGGTGGGGCAGAGTTCATGCTTCCCTGACACTTAAAAAGTCAGAGCCTATTTATGCACAACACATAAAAGCCACGTGCCCTCGAGTGTCCTGGGTTTGCTCTAAATGCACTCTGCTCTATGACTCTGGGTATCTCGTGGGATTGTTTTGTTTAATAAACCCACACAATGAATTAATGTGGGATCCACAGTGAACCACAACAAATCTCCACTGATTTGCATCACTGAGGGACGTGGCAATTATATCAGGTTTGATGACTTTGTGTTTCATCTCACCTCAGCAACTCTACCAGCCCCAGAAATACTGAAAAGAACAGGAGAGGCTGTCTGTCTAAATAATTAACACAGCTTTAATTAACAGAACATGGCAACAATCTCCTTCTTGGGTGGTTCTGGGAGTAATGTCAGCAAAAGCTGAGTGTCTGGCCAATTCTGAGTGATTAAGTCCCCTGCACATGACATTTCCAGGTTAACTTTTCCAGGAGTTCTGCTGGGAATTTACCCTGCATTTAAACAATGTTTATCTGTAAGGTACAGGAGTTTTACAGCTGGTGAGGAAATCACAGCAGGCATAACCAAACTGTGGAACTGCACACAGACAGCCAAACATCCCCAGCAACGAACAGATTTAGCTTTTAAATATTCCTCACCAGTCTCATTAAATCTCTGGGCATTTCTCAAGATAAAAATTGACAAATAGCATCTCCAAGTGGAGAGCCTCACCATGCTCCTGCACTTTCTCAGACATGACAAGAAACGCCATAGGAAATGATAATCACAAGCAATTAAAGCCTCCAAACCCAAGTGAACAATTGCTAAACTAACCAGAGAGATTCTGTTCCTTTGGGGATTGTCAGTGGTACTGGCTGAGCTCTGATTTGGCTGAAATCTTCTTCTAGGGGAGTGCAGCATGCAGATCACACACATCACCAATTTCTTCTGCTCAGTACATTCCAGTGAATGAACTCCATGCCACACAGACACTGTGAACTGCTCTGGCTAAGAGAACAGATGCAAACACTGAAATTCAGTGTCAGCTGCCCATCAGTAATGCTTTGGTAGACAGGACACTCTGCCTTCCAAACCCCCTGATGGCATTGCTAAATATGCCAGTCTCATTAAAAATAGTTGAAATAGGGATGAATTCAGGGTCTGAGGTCACTTGAGTACTCTGACAGAGTCATTATTGAATTTCTACCAGTGTGATTACAAAGAGTGCGTGCTCAGTCCATTAATCTGCAGCATGGAAACCAAAAATCAATGGGGTGCTACTTCACACTCCTTGTTGTAATAATTACCATCATGTATGAGGGTGTACACGTGGGAGGGGAGTGTGGAAGCTGTTGTCACAGCCCTGGATGGAAAAGAGATCACCTGGCTTTCTGAGCTGTACACCAGCGAGGAGAAACAAGAGAAGAGTCAAAATTTAGTCTAAACTTGGGCTGAAATTCAGTCTGCAAAGGAAATTTTGCCATTTGCTACAATGAAGATAAGGTTTCTTCCCTGGAAACTTAACTGGGACTGAACTTCCTGGCAAGCCCTCAGGAATTCAGCACTGATCGATCCAAAAGCCTCTCTACAACAAACATCTCAGGTTTCTTTAATAAACTCACTTCTCCGTGAGATCACTGGCACGTGGGAAACAGAGTGACAGCAAACTTGGAGGAGTTTTTTGTGACTGACCACGGGACAAACCCCTCTACACTGTTTCAGTGGATATGGACTGATTTAAACTAGTTCTTGACACTCCTCATCCTGAGCCTTCAAAGCAATAGGGACTCATCACAGATTTTTACAAGAAGTATTGACTTGCCTTGCTTAAGGAGAAAATGCATCAAAAAACACCAGCAACTTTTGTGTAATACTGCTCCTCCCATTTCATTTTTATTCCTTATTCTGAAAGCACTGCAAAAGGATGTGCTTACAGATCTTAACTGTCCATAACATCTGCTCAAAGAAACAGGGGTCCAGGGACTTACTTAGCCAGGATTTGACCTTTTTTTGTGGAATTCAGACATTTACCACCTTTCAAAAGAGCAGCCAGGCTCTACCTTGTTAAGCTTTCAGGAAATGCAGAGAATCCTCCAAACACTTCCTATGTCCCCTCCAAGCCACCAACTCATGAACAAAGCTCAGCTCAGAGCAGGTGATCTGTACAAGCCCTTGACACAGTGCAAGACAAATCCAACACTGATTTACACTTCAGGGACTGTGGCTGCACAGCTCTGAAAATAAAAGGCTGCCTTTTAAAATGTCACTATTTGCTGATACTTGCCATGAAGTGACAGTGAAAAAACCCAAGGTCTTCTGTCATTCCCAGAACATGGCATACCAGAGGTCTCCCTGGAGCCTGAGCTGTAGATAAATTATGATTTGCAAATGATGACTTAGAGAAGCCAACAGAGTAACTCCTCTTTCAGTGCAGTGATCTCTGATACAAGGCACTTCTCTAAACTACAGGAGTTGCTTTTTCTGTAACAGGCAAAGATTTTTACTTCCTAAGCTTGCAAAAGGCCATGTATCATCCCTGCTTTAGTGTGTAAAACGTGCAGGAGGAGTTGAGTGGGATCCATCTCAGAGAATGTGAGAAGCCATGGGTTTTGCTGAGTTGTGCTCTGTCCAGCCTGAATTACACGAACTGTTGTGTCTGCTAACAGAGCTCCCAGGCTGGGAGTGTTTGCAGAGCAATGCTGCTGCTGCTCCCTGCAGTCTGAGGCTCTGCTAGTGGGGCCTGTTCTGGTTATGCAACAAATTCCTGTCATCTCTGTGCCAGCCTGCAAGGGATCCAGTCAGGTATCTGCAGGCAGAGACAGAGAATTAACCAGGTGAGGGATGTGATTTTTATTGTGTTTGTCATATGCTGGGACCCTGCTGCAGAGGGACAGCAGACAGGAGTGCAGGGGACACTTTAAAAAGTCCTGGAGAGCTGTAGGAGCAGAGCCCAGCAATTCCCCACATCTTTCTGCAAAGACAGCTGGAGAAGAGCACGGTTTGCTACGCCTGAGATGGGAGAGTCCCAGAGAAGGAAACACACCTGGACACACCAACATCACCTGGCAGATCAGCCCTTCAAACAGCCCTGCTCAGCCATCCCTCACTGCAGGTTTACAGTGAACTTACTGAATTACACACCAGGGAATTGAACTTCATGACCTGAGGCAGCAGGGCAGGCAGGAACAGGGACTGCAGGGACAGCTCTGCTGCCAGAGGGGAGCAGGAGCCCACAGCCCCGCAGCACATCCCAAAATCCTCCCAGTCAGCACCTACCAACTGGTTTTCTAACCATCCTTCCTTTACTTGGATGATTTACAACAAGGACTCAGCGTTTATGTAATGATTTTCCACCTGTTTCATCCAGCAGTCCCTGTTACTATATAACAGACGAAATAAAGACTGTTATCAGTACTTTAAATAGGCACTAACACATCAAAGCAAAGGAACTTTGATTGGAAGAGTAAATCTCAGTAAGCCAGTGCAGAAACAAACGGTTCAGCTGTCTAATATATTATATTTTGTGTGAGGAATGGAAAGGTTTCAGATAAATGCTGGCACTTCAGCACTGTTAGCCGGCCAGCTGCGACTGATCTGACAGAGACACGAGATGGAAAAAATATTTAAAACCATCTAATTGTCTTTTAGGATATTGTAGCCAGCTTTCCAGAGGTCTCTCCTTACCAGTTTAAGTGTCTTTAGCTCAGAGGAGTTTTGTTATTACAAAATTCCTCAAGCAGCAATGGCACAGAGGGCTTACATGTGTGAGAAACATATTTCAATTTGCTTCACCGAATACTTACAAAGTTCTTATTCACTTTATTCTTGAAAGGTTTGGCTTTTGGCACTTTTTCCTGAATTTTCTCCATTCTTTATTGCCTGACTGATTTATTTCCTGCGCTGTGAAAGTTCCAGAGGAAAGCAGAGTTGCTTGGCAGCGTGATGTGGTATTGCTGAACTCAGCTGTTTGTGGCTCTCAGCAGATGTTTCTGCTTCAAAGGCAGGGGGAGAAAAAAATACACACGCACAAATTCCTCCTCCCCAACCCTGCATCTTTTGTCTCTTATCTTCCACTGCCTCCAAAGCACAAGGAAGGCTCCATCACAATGGCTGCTAAACCATCCACAGAGTGTCACACAAAAGTAAGAGCTGACCTTGCCCCAAAGCAGATTTAAAGTGCAAAGAGGAAATGAGCAGAAGTGCCAGTCCACGGATGGGCTGCACCAGAAGAAGATTCTCGTGGGTAACTTCACTGTGCATTACAGGTTATTAAAATGGGGATTGCTGTGTGCAAGGAGCCAAAGGCAGCAGTGTGGGGCAGAAGGTGCCAGTGGGACGAGCAGCCTTTCCTCCTGCATATTCCAGGAGTGCCTCAGAACACCTTCCCCAGCCTCAGTGAAAGCTGAAAAGCAGGCTTTGTGTTTGCAGGTCGCTCTTGAGAAATGATTACCTTGTCAGAGAGTCAGAAAATACTCTGACCCTGGACATCAGGAGTTACAGTTATTATTGAACCTGTCCATCAGTCTGGATGGATGGAAAGCTGCTGTCCCATTATTCTATGATTGCACATCCATTCTGTTTGTGTGGGCTCTGCTCTATTTACATTATAATGAAATAAAACAATGCATCCCACCTGCCTGGAAAGCAGGGCAGGCACTGGCTGCAGCTCTCTCAGCAAGGCTGGGACACTGCAGGCATTGACTGAGCCTCCAGCATTTGCTTTTGATAAGCATGTAAAAAGCTTTTCCAAACGATACCAATTTGCTGTGCAAACAGATTTGATGCTTTCATTTGGGCAAGAAATATGTGAAGAAACCCTTTCTCTTGGAGCTTCAGCCCTGCTGCTTCCCAACAGACTCAGGAACTCCAAAGCAGATTAAAAAAAGAACAATTATTGCAACTGAAAGTTCTGTAGAGATCATGGATAGATCTCTAATGCATTTTCTTACCTCATCTCTACTAATTAATTTCTTCTCTCAGATAAAAAACTCATGGGCATGCCTTACCTCTTAGCTAATACTATTTTAAGTTATGTATGAAGATGATTGTAGTATTTTTTGAATGGTCAGGACTAAGTCTAACAGTGGTTCTGTTGAAATCCAACAGGAAAACTCCTTTTAACAGCACCTACCAGCTGGCCTTCAAAAACCTCACGTGAGGCTATAACCCCCTGCTCTGAACTTCCAACAGAAGAGAGAATGTTGTGGGCTACCTGATCAGGAGGCAAACAGTGTGCAGTTACCATCCTGCCCAGCATCGTGCAGAGGCAGTTTGTTTTCAGCTCAGGCTGTTGGAAGGAGGGGTTCTGTGCTGAGCACAGCTTGTGCTGGTGCAGGGTCTGCTCTGCCCGTGCTGCTGGGCTGGGCAGGGGCAGCATGGGGCAGCTGCTGCAGCAAAGCCACACAGCCCTCTGCTGTTGCCATGGCAATTATGTTTTATATTACATCCAGTTATCTCAAATTGTGTCTTTCTGAACTTGCATCACTGAGAGGAGTGAGAAGAAAGGGTCCTTCAGGCTCTGTAAGGGTCCTTGTCCACAAGGGCTCTGTGGATTCACTTTTCTGTACGGTGAGTGAGGGCTGCCCATTAACACTCAGGATGCACAAGGTTCAACAGCTGCCCTGGTCCCACAAGCACCACGGGGCACAGCGAGGTCTAGGGAACAAATATTCCCCCCAAGGGAGCTGTGCAGACACTCTGAGACTCTGCAGCAGCCAGAGCCAGCAGAGCAGCCACCCCCTTCCTGCAGCAGCTGTTCCTGGGAGACACCACAGACATCCTCCATCCTTCCTCCTTCATCCTCTATTGCAGCACAGGTCATAGCTGAGACAGCCACAATACACAGCACTATCATATCAATACACAATGCCCTCATATCATTTCAGAAAGCTCTAAGCATTCACACAAACAGAACAGAACTGTACCACATCTGAAGGCTTCAGGTATCCACTCAGACAGAGTAACATCATTCCTCTTCAGAAGGCTACAAGCATCTGCTCTCCCTGCTCTTTAGCCCAGCCTCTTATGCCCCTCACGGTTCATACATTGCACCTGTGTGCCCTTTGTTCCCTTTGGTGACTGTCAGTGCATTTCAGCACTCCAGGTCTCACTGCATTCAATGGCATTCACCTGCTTCTCACAGCTGTACCCATTGGGGATGAGGCTCGGCTGCAGCCCCACTCCCAATCACCACAAACCAGGTACCTACAATCCTCCATCCTCCATCCTCCTCCCGGCTCGGGGCTGTGATGAGCACTGCTGACATTCAAAGCAGCACAAGAGGAGCCATATGAAAGGCTCCTTTGGGAAGGCACCTTCTAACCCCAGCCCTGTGTGCCCAGAGAAGACACTGTTCCAGGGCACAGCTGGCTGATCCTGTGGGTGTGTGCAGATGTCCAGCGTGTCTCTGGCACCTCCCCTGCACACTGGAGACATCTGTGCCCTGAGGTGACCTGGAGCAGGCATCCTAACAAAGAGAAATCCCACAGTGCAAGGACAGCAGGCACAGAGAGGTTATCTGGGAGATGAGATGAGAAAGCAGGGAGGGGAAGGATGGCTGCAGCAGCAGGGGAAGGCTCAGCTGGAACTCCTGATGCAGTTCTGGACAGCCACACACACATTCCCAGTGGCACTGGAAGCACACAGATGCTCAGCACAAGAATGACTCACGCTGGAAGCTCCCAGGGCTGCTCCAGTCACTTGCCAGCAGCCCAAAAGGCTGCACTGAAATGTGCACAATGCTTCAAACCAGGCCAGAACCATGGACTTGTTGAGGTTGGAAGACTTTAATTAAGGTCGTTGGGTCCAGCATTCTCCCAGCACTGCCAAGTCCATTACCAAAGCACATCCCCAAGCACCACATCCACTTGTATTTCAAATATTCCAGGGACACCTTCCCTGGGCAGCCTGTTCCAGTGCCTGACAATCCTTCCAGTGGTGAATTTTTCCTCATATCCAATTTGAGGCATCTCCTCTTGCCCCACTTGAGCACACAACTGGCTCATGTTCAGCCAGCTGCCAACCAACACCTCCAGGCTCTTCTTCCAATTTTCCCTTGAATCATGGAGGCTTCACTCTGCTCAGCTGAGGGCGTTTAGCACCTCAGCCTTTTCCTCATCCTTTGGCACGATGTTACCCCTCGCATCCAGTGAAGAATGGAGATTCTCCTGAGCTCTCCTTTTGTTCATCTATCTATATATAATGCCTGCCCATACGTGAATTTCTTGTAAATGAATGGAAATAGTTTCTGTTTCAGGGTTTAATGGTGTAAGAAATCCATTGCTGGTGCCTTCCTCCCAAAGTATCTCTACAGTTTGTACAGCTCAGTCCCTGCAGACACAGATGTGACCTCCTGCAGACGTGTGCAACTTCCCAAGCACCTACAGCAGTGGCATGTGCCATCTCAGCTCTGCTCCTGCCTCAATTATCAGTCAAAAAGATAAACAACTGGCATGAAAAAATCCTGACCCACAAGCACTAAACCTCCGAATCCCTGTGAGAATCGTGCTCTCTGCTCGGGCTGCAAGGTTTTGAGGTCAGCAGGCACCACTGCCACTCTGCTGAGCTCTGCAAACCACTCTGACCCAAAACTGCCAGGGCAGGATGACCCAGATTCTGAAATAATTAATAACATCTTCCCTGCTCATAATGTGTGACTGCTCTTGTCTGTTCACACCCTGGGCACAGACCAGCTGTGTTCTGGTACAGGCAGACACACTCCACATGGCTCACACTTTCTAAGCCTGACTCATGTTGTACATACACACTTTACTTTTGTTTTTCAATCACAAGGGAATTTATTTCACTGACATCCCTTGGCAGCATATGGTGCTAGCAGACAGAGCAGGGATCTGCACAGAATTGCAGCGGCTTTGTTGTTTTCCTCCACGTGCTAATGACACTAAACACAGCCTGGTAACATCACTACTGTTTCCATGGGCGTGCAGAGGTACCCAGGCAGTGCTCAAAACAGCCACAACAACCCCAGCCCAAGAGCACATGTGGCACACGAGAGGGAATAAGTGACTGTGACACGGCCTGAAACATCACCACAACATCTGGAAGCACTCTCCCCCAGCCTGCCTCTTTATCAGACAGATGGCTGCCGAGCTGTAAGCCCACAGGCCTCTCAAAAGGTTCAAGGCCAAGAGGATAAAGTGCTCCATCTCAGCAGTTTTCCATTCTGCCAGTTTTCCTAAATCTCCCTGCCCTCCCACGCTCGCTTCCTCTGCCCGGCCGACAGAAATCCGCAGCGCTGGTGGCAGTGCCCACCAACCAAGTGCCACCTCCAGGGGCACAAATGCCAGCCCGAGAGCACACTGAGGGCAGCTTGTCCCAGGACACCCCCACGGGTTAGGCCTAGATCAGAGTCAGGTCTGAGCCCCTGACACTCAGTTACAGGATGCCCTGGGGCTTTGGCACAGAAGCCAGCCTAAGGAACTGCCTGTGCCCTCCTTGCTCCCACCCCTCATCTGCCTGCCTCGTCCCCACAGCTGGCAGCACGTGGAGGTGTGCTATTCTGAGGTTTGATATTCTAAAAAACAAACAAACAAACAAACAAACAAAACAACACAAACACCACTTGTTCTGCCCCAAACAGCTCTCCTCCCTGTGTGGCAGTCCAGAATAAACTACCCAAACAGCAGGAGCCCTTCCACTGGGGCTGTTCCCAGGTGAGTGTGGGACCCCAGAAATCAACCACACGAGCCTTGGGCTGGAACCAAAGCTAGGCAAAACTGAGAGATGGAACTGGTTCCAGCAGTAACCAAAAATAACCTTTTTTGTTGTCTACCCCAAGCACACACATCTAACCTCCAGAAGCAGAAACAACAAAGGAAAACAAGCGACCAAGCAGTTGTCTAAGCCTTGTTTTCACTAATCAACACTGTTGTTATCCTCATCAATAGCTACTTGAATCTCAGCAGAAACTGCATTATGAGGCACACAAACATTGCTGATTTCAAGCTGTTTGCAGTTACTTGCCATAGTTGCAAAGCCTTTTTGAATAATTTTAAGCTAAGCTCTGGCTCCTGGCTTTAGCACCACAAAGTATTTCTTAAAAAAGTAAAGAAGCATGACCCATTTAAATTCTCAAAGGTAATGGTAAACAATTACTGATGTGATGTATCTAAAATATCTCTTGTGTTCTATTATTTATATAATGTGAAAGGTGTATTAGCTGCTGTTGCATTCAGACTCAAACTGCTTCTTTCAAAGTGCTTACAGTGGAATTATATCCACACACTCATGACAGAGAAATGTGCAAGAAAGGAAAAGCTGGAAACAAAAATCAGTATTTTCATGGAATCTGGGCACTTGTCTCTTGGGGTATGAAGGGAAAGAGTGCAATGGTTCTCCATGGTGCAGCAGGGAGATTTCTGAGCAAACACAGTGGAAAACTCCTACTACACGAATTAACCAACATATTTGTGAGCTGGCTGAGTTTGCTGCAGGGAGGATGAGGCAGTGGAACTCCAGGACTGCTCCTCACACCCGCCCTGACCTCGGTACAGAACTGCACATCCCCTCCCTGACCTGCACTGCTGAACCAGCCTGGAGGAGCTGGTGCAGCACAGAAAATTCCCATTAGGGACTCTCAATTCTCCACCAAATTAAATTAGCTTAATGGAGTATTTGTGCTCTGTGCAGAAGGCTCCCAGTGACACTCAGAGACTCAGCAATGCCCACCACACCCTGTGCTTTCCCTCAGGTTTCTCTGCCCAGCTCCTCCCTGTGCACAAACATTGCACTCAAACCAAGGCTCATCACGCTTTCAGAAGACAGCAACTATTTACATGCACAAATGAGAGAGGCATTAATTAAAACACTGAGTTTTATTTGCATAATTAGTGCCAAAAAATATTTTTATGGGTTAATTAGACTTCATGCAAATTGGATTCAGGAGATTTAATTTGGGGTTTGATAACCTGACTATTATAGTTCTGCAGTTGCAAATCTGCTCAGAGCTACTTGCTGTTCTAAAGCTATGTCCTCCCTTTCAAAGTGGTTTAATTTTTACTCCTGGCAGAGTAAAGACAGGGAGAGAGCAGTCACCAAGTGGAAATACATTAACTCAGACAATCAGCTCATCAGGAGCTGCTCATGGCAAGAGGAATTTCTACACTTTACACACATCCAATATCTGGGCACGAAAACAGAAGTTAAAATGTGCTCAGGTTCTCTGTGCCTGAAGGTGTGCTACAAAGCAATAAGCAGCCCAGCACCCACCAAAGATTTAATGATGCTCCTCTAGGAGCCCAGGTTTGTGGCTAACAATAATCACAGAGCTGGGGGAGTGTTGTTTGGATCTGTGCAGTGGGAAATTCTCTGCATGGACTAATGTACAGCAGCCTAATGAGAACTCATCATGATACCTGGGAAGAGCAAAATAATTTCCACTGAAAATACACAACTGTGTGCCATGGAAGACAATCCTGCTGAAGGAGAAAGCCCTGCTTTTGTGCCGTGGAACAGCCAGACCAAGCCCCTAAAAACACAGCGAACAGGGAGGCAGGCAGTGCCTCCCAGCTCATCCCAGTGCTCCCACAGGGCTTTGCCTCAGACAGTCACCCAGCAGGCCAAAGGGACCTCCAGTTCTGGAAGAATCAACTGTTTGCCAAAGGGGATTCTTCTGTATCACCCACTGGGAGGTTTGGATTACCCTGCTCACTGGAAGAATTCACTGCTTGCTCCATGAACCAGCCACAGAGGCTGTGATATGTTCAGAGAAACAAGGTCAGAACTATCAAGCCAGAAAAATTAAAGGTTCAGTAAAACCCTTTAAATTAAGAATATTCATATTGCTGCCAAAATGACACCACTCCCCAGCCCCATGTAGGACTATTCTATTAATTTTTCCTTTGAACTGATGAATTTTATTACCCGTTGTAGATCAGCAGATGGTCCCACAGTTACTGTGAGTGTCTCCAGGTTTCCAGGCTACAGGTTTAATAGCTGGGAGCAGTGCTAATAGGAGCCTTAAGTCTTTCCAGCCCTGAATGCTATCATGGACATAAATGAGTTTAATGTGCCGAGAAGATGAGGTTTCATACCTGTTCCTTGAACCTGGGGCTATCCTCTGACAAATAACTGTAGTGGTCGAGTGCTTGCCACCATTGCCCACCTCCTGCTTCACGTCCCACTGCCGGGGGTCACTCGTCCTGGCACCGAGGATGTTCACACCCTTCTTCACCTTGGCCCTGTTGGAAACAGCAATTGGGAAAGGTTTGCAAGCCTCCTTCAGGACTGGGCTCTTTGAATGCAGCTCAGGCAGGGGAATCTCAGCAGATCAGTTTTAAGGTAAGTAGCAGATGTAACCCAGCAGTAAATAACAGAGTGATATTGTGAATGCAGACCTATGGCAACATCACATTTTTGGGACAGGGCCTTTATATGTTCTGCTGCAGTGAGGAGTCAAACTGAACCTGTAGGAAAACCTGCACTCAAAGTTCTTTTCTCTATTCAGGCAATATTTTTTTCACAAAGAGAAGCTTGTCCCAACACAGAAGACTCTGGCATGTTTGTCTGTATCAAGACAGAACTGTGCCTCATCATTGCACAGAGGACCCCACTGGAGGCTTTTTAATAACCCATTTTTATTCCAGATGATATTCTTCAAGGTATGTGTTGTTAATCCTCTGCCTGACAATTTCCTCTTTCCTACAGATTCCCAAGGAAATTTCTGTTTGAAATCTCCAGCCTGGAGAGAATGCAGCTGCTGGTTAAGACAAGATTTTGTAACCCAGAGATGTTCTTATAGGATGCAGATTTCTGCCACTCTCAGTTGTTATGCCCTGTGGAAAAGTTAACTGTATTTATCTAGTGATGCTAATAACATCAGCAACAACTGCGTGGCAGGTTAATTACACAACACTTGCTAATTAGAGAGCATTTGTACAAAGAATTCTCAGCAAAGGTGTTGTTTGGGTGCAGCATGCTGAAGTGCTGATGCTCAGCTCTATCCCAGAGCACCAGGAATGGGGAAGATGAAGAGTCATGCAGCCCTTGTCCTCTGAACACACCGAGGGACAGAAGGACCATGAGTATGTGGGGAGGAGGATCCCACTGAGGAGTCCCAGCCCCGTGAGCACTGCGGCCTCACGCTCGGAGGAAGAAGGGAAAGGGCTGCCTGACTCCAGTTAACATCACAGCTCACCACAACACAGAGGCTGAACCTACAATCACTGTTTTCTAAAATACTTATGCTACACAAAATGTTAGTTACTGAGCAGAAATCATCATCTAGCAAGACGCTGGTATCTTCTTGACATTTAGGAGGACTTGGCACCCAAGTTTCTTTTAAAAACTGGTCTTTTTGCATCTTCAGCCAATAAAACACTCAAAAGCTGCTGTTAAGGAATGACTGAGAGTACCTGTCTTCTTGCAGTTTTTCAACAAAACACAATTAATTTAAGGTATTGAAAAAGAAAAGTTTTTTTTCTTCTCAGTATGAAAACATAAATGATTAATTCTCTCATTTGTAACATGAAACACCATGGAGCTTTTGAGAATCCTGTCTTGCTCTTGTAAAAGTAGCCTGATGAATCTCTAGTGCCTTCAGCTGAATTACTCAGAAGCAAAAACAGAAAGGCAAAGGAAGAATCAAATTAATTCCTGAAGGTTCATTAAAGCTTTAAGTCCCATTAAGCTTTCCAGTATATTACAGTTCAAACAAATGAACAATAAATAAATGTTTCAGTATTTATAAAACACTCCTGCCAATCTTGAAGCTGTGTAAATCCAGCAGTATTTCTATGGCAATCTGTATTTTAGGAGATCTTTGGATGTATTTTAGGACACTGCAATTTGGCAACTGGAGAGAAGTAAAAACTCCTAATTTATACTTTGTTCAGCTGTTCCTTGAGACAGGCTCTGAAACGACAAAACACCACTCAGAATGAGGTTCCTGTGTTTGGATTTTCAACAGAATTACAACTCTGTCAGAGCTGCAAATTGCACCATGGAGCTTGACTCAGTCAATACCTGGGCTCCTGTTAATTAGGATGGACACTGGGTGGCCCAGGGTAGGGGTCACATACACTGCCAGAGGAGCAGACCACGGCTGCAATGCCATTCTGTTAATTAACTACAGGACGGGGCATTAAGCTGAGTGGTTTTCACATATGCCATTATATAAAGCCCATTAAAAAAAAATTCCATCCCGGGGTAAAGTAGGTTATGTTTAGTGAGAAAAATCAATGTTGTGATTGCACTTAGGACTGGAATGAGGGTATGAACACCCAGAAGATTGAACTTCCCAAATAAATATGCAGAAGCACAATTTGCAACTCTCCCTCTAAAAAGGGCACTGAGTTTTACATAACAAGGTCAATGGATGAATCAGAATTAAGTCAGACAGAACTGAGCCCCACACATCTCCAAATGCAATCTGTAAACATATGCTACAAATGTTTTCACTCCAATTTTTATTTACTTGGTGTTTGAGTGCTAGCAAGGAAATGTCTATTTAATTACTTACCAAAGATCTGTTGACCTTGCTGGATGCTTGTGATTAAATATTCATTTTTTTAAATCAATAGTGCCAACTTTGTACATAAAAATTTGTAAGTTACACTACCTCAATAAACCCCAAGATCGAGGAGCTGGAGGCCAAATGACTTGATAGCCTCCTGTATTTACCTACCTCACCTTAAAGTATTTATAAATTTACTGTGTTTAGCTAAGGTTGGCGGGTAGGGTGACAATAAATGGAGAGGACAAACAGCTGAAGCACCCCAGGTTTCCTCGGTGTGGGGTTCCCCACTGCAACTGGGAAGTTTTTTGCCGTTTCTGCTCATCCACAAGTAGGTGGCTGTCCTCACACAGAGGTTTTTCTGCACAGCTCCATGACCTGCAAGCATCCACCAGCCATACCTTGTCAGCTTGGACTTCCACCCAAAGTGGAGCCAAAATCATCCCCTCCAACGTTATCCTAAACAACCTCCTGGGAGTGTCACGAAATCTAAAACTAAAAATGCACAAAACTAAAAATGCACAAAACCCAAGGGCAGCAGCTCATTTATGTGAGGGTGATCGTCTGTGAGCTGGAAGTTAAGCACAGCTTTTGATCTCCTGACAAAAGCAAAGCTTGAATGGAAAGATGGAACAGAGCCCATCCCTGAGAGCAGCAGAGCAGGGCAGAGCTCAGCTCCCCCTCCCTGGGAAAGGAGTCCCTCCCTCTGAAGGGGGCTCCAAGCTCTCTGAGCACATGGCACCCAGACACTGGGACATTTTCTTGCCTGAACTTCTGAGGTTATTAACTCATAGCACAGGAAATCTCTGCCTCAGCTTTGTCTCAAAATAATTGTCTCTCTTTAAGTCTCTCAAATGGAGAATTAAAAGATTCTGCTGGCGTGCAGAGCAAGCAGCATCTCAGGACATTACAGAGAGTCTCCAGCAGCTTACCTAGGAATCATTACTTAATTTGTGTCGAGATCAAGTAAAAGCATTTATTTACTCACACGCTCACACAGCAAATGTGCAATTTCCAAGCAAACTTCAACTTGAAGCTTTCAGTTATATACAAAGATTTCCATTTAGCACCTCACCTTCCTAACATGTCAAACCTAGAAATGATGCTTCTAATTAATGCATTCTGATCAATTGCAGATGAAAATCGAATTCTTCCTTTTCACTATCCTCAAATTACAAGAAATGTCAGCAGTATTTAGATATAATACTGTACAGCTATTAAAGACAGCACCCAAAAGGCAATTGAATCAGCAACAGTCAGAGCTGGAGATGTGACTTATGATTTAAGGAGCTCAAATTATAGCTTCCTATTTAAATTTAAATTTTAATCTTGCAGAACTGCCATGCCATGGGAGGGTTCTGCTACCTGCAGCAGTGCTGTAGAGAGGGCAGACAGCTGAGAGCTCCCAACAGCTCTTGCCATGCAGGATTCTGCTGACTGTGCAACGCTAGGGAGCATCGCCAGAGGAACTCACTCAGATGTGGATCCAGGGGGAGCTGCTCTGTCTGCGTGTGCTGGGCAGGGACAAGGAGCTGCAGAGGAAGGGCTGGGGCTGGCAGCACGGGGAGCTGGGCAGCTCCCGGCTCCCCTGAGCCTGGCTCACTGAGCTGGGCAGCTCTTGGCTCTCCCAGCCTGGCACTCTGAGCTGGGCAGTACCCGGCTCCCCTGAGCCTGGCTCACTGAGCTGGGCAGTACCCGGCTCCCCTGAGCCTGGCACTCTGAGCTGGGCAGTACCCGGCTCTCCCATCCTGGCACTCTGAGCTGGGCAGCTCCCGGCTCTCCCAGCCTGGCTCACTGAGCTGGGCAGTACCCGGCTCTCCCAGCCTGGCACGCTGGGCTGGGCAGCTCCCGGCTCTCCCAGCCTGGCACGCTGGGCTGGCAGCAGCAAGCAGAGCACGGCTGAGCTGTGGCTCGGTGCAGGAGCAGGGAAGCAGCAGTGCCAGTGCCTGGGAAGTGCAGGAGTGTGCTGCAGGGGGAGCAGGGCCGTGCCCTGGGCAGCAGCAGGTACTCTCACCTGGGCTCACACTGTGCTCCAGCCAAAGCTTGCACAGCAGGGCTGCTCTAAAGAACAGACAGCTAAATCAGCACTAAATTCCTGTAACCACTGAGCTTCACCGTGTCTGGAATAGCTGTCCAGACTCTAAACCTTCTGTCTCCTGTCAGGCTGTTTGCTTTCCCTGGGTTATTCCCAGCCCGGTGAATGCCACACTGTTTGTTCCCTCGTGTCCCTGCATCTGCAGCAGCCTGGCTGCCGGGCAGGGCACTGCTCTGAGCAGTCTCTCCAGCCCACATCGGCTGTCCAAGGACTCCGAACACAAACTGAGGCCCAGCTGCAGCTCCTGCCGGGACTGTCCCGGTCACCGGGCCGGGCAGGTGCCCAGAGGATGCTCCTGCTGCACGGCGAACCCCGGCTCCCCGCAGCTGCCAGCCCGGAGCTCCAGCTGAACAAATGCTGACCCCTTTTGGTCAGTCCGCAGCCTCGGTGCTGCTCCGTGCTCTTCGCTAACTCCCCCTTAGAAACCCTTGGCTTTTCTGCCTGTAAAGGTCAGGTTGTAAGAAATTCCTTTAGCGACCCTCCTTTAGCTCTCCTGGTGGCTTGTTGCTGGACTGCACGTTACAGTAATCTCAAAACTTCATGAGTTCTGCCAGAAAAATTTCTACTTCTTCCTGCCATGATTTACATGCACTCCTCTCCTCCTTTGTTCCCAGAGTAAATCAGGAGATTAAAGCCAGCTGCAGGAACCCATAAAACCCAGGCAAGGGACTGACCACAGCAATTAAGCAAGATTTGTTTTATTAAGTAAATATTTTCCCTTTCATCTTTCTGTATGAAATGAATAGCTAGATCTCACTGCAGCTCCGAAGGAACAGGACAAACATCTGCCTGCAAAACATTGCTCATGAAAAGCTGAGAAGCCGTGAGTGGAACAGAAGATGACCTGGTTAGCTGGGCCAGCCTTTCAAATAGGATCCTTTAATTTGCAAAGCACGCGGACAGGGTAAGTGTGATTGAGCAGCTGTGGCTCAGCCTGGGCAATCTGGGGATCAGGCATCAGCTCCAGCTCCCTGCTGGGCTCCACACAGGATCTGATCATCCCACTCTGGCAAGCAGATGGCCAGCAGAGCTCTCTGTGGCCACCTCTTTCCTACAGAAATTTTCATTTACAAGCCACATAAGCAGGAAAAGAGAGCCCTCCCTGAACTGCAGAATCGAGGTACTAAATGGATTAGGTCACAAATTACTGCTAATAGCAGCATTTCCCATTTGGCCCCCAAGTCAGAAGCTACTGCAAAGGGCCATCCAAGCAAGAATCATCAGTAAATGCAAAAACCTTGCTGCTCAGAGCATCCTCTCTGCTTCAGGCATTTCTCTCTCATGGTGTACCCAGGAAAGGCCTTCAGGAAAGGAAACCGCTTTTGTAGAAAAAGAGAAAACAGCCTTTAAAATGTCAAAACAGCTAAACTCTAGGCACGCAGCTCCTGCTCTTCTCTCCTCACAATTTCCTTTCACTTCCAATAGACCACACTGTTGGTCTATTTGAAATGACTTTGGAAAAGATAACACGTCAAAACAAAACAAATGGAAATATTTCACTTTGAAAATGCAGTAATAAAATCCTTTAAGAATCTCCAAACTAGAATGCTTAAGCTTCTTGAATAGAGGGAGCAGCTGAGGCAGATTTCAGTGTTTCTGAAACCTCCTTGGTCTGGCAAACTGGACTGAATTCAGCTTTCCCAAAACTGCATTTTTGGTGATTTTCATGTCCATCAAAATTATACAAATTCTTATTGCCAGTGAGGAGTCCTGGGATCTAAAATAGCTCAAGGGCTGATCTTCCGTAGTGTTTCTTACATAACTCAAATTCCCTGAGACCCTTGCAAAATCAGCTGTCTTCTATTTCAATAGGATAGGTGCTTCATGTCCCTTAGGAAGCTTTGAAGAGCTCAGCTGCAAGGCACGAGGTGGATGCTGTCAGCTGTATTTTAGATTTTTTTTTTTCCAAAAAAGAAATCCAATGTATTTTGGGATGTTCCAGGGACAGAGTTCTTTGGTTTTTGGGCTGCTATCTGTGGTTAACTCTTTGTTAACACCAGCTCTCTTGAGGAGTCAGGTATCCCATTATTGAGTTTTAAAAGAAAAGCCAAAAGAGGTGCTTTCTGTGAAGTTTGGATAACCCTACTCAAGGGACAGTCAGACACTGAACTTCCTAACAGATCTATGGCAAAACTGCTTTCTCCAGCCCTGAATTTTAATAGCACTAGTCAAGGGGTTAGGAAAGGCTGGGGGGGGAGGTGTGGAGAAATCCTAAAAAAATCTATAAATACAAGCAGGATTAAAAATCCATAAATAAAAGCAGAATAAAAACACAGAGAATCTGGATTTGTCATCCAAGCTGCGAGGAAATCCAATCTGAATTTACAACCTGCCTCCAGCAAAGACAAACACTGCAAACTCCTGACATTGCCAGCAGCTGTCACCGGCTGCTGCTGCTCTGAGCTCAGCTCCTCCTGCCCCCAGAGCAACACCCAGGCCTGGCCCAGGGCAGCATCCCACCTGCAGCAGGCTCAGAACCTCAGGCAGCTCTTGCTGTGCTGCCACGAGTCCTCCTTGCCCTCTCTGCCTTGGACAATTGCTGTTCTGGGGCCACCTGGGTGGCAAAACCACTGACACTGAGCTCAAATTATCAGAGCAGCAACAAGGCAGGAGACAAGATGGGCCGAGGTAGGAGAAAGCAAAATCATGCACCAAATAGCTCCAGTCCAACAGGCACCTTCCCTTCTCCACTCCCCAATCCACAGCCCCAGGAATTCCTGTGGATGGAGCAGTTAATGCCAAATCCCACAATTTTACATGAAGTACAGCAGGGTTAGCTATTTATGGATTTGTAAGCCTCAGCTCCCAGCACCATTGGCAATGAATCCTCACGGTTAATAAGAAATGAGAAACAGGGAAAACTGAAAGCAGAGGAGTGTTTTCAAGAACACGGATCCCTTCTTTTTCCTTTTTGCAACACCTGAGCCTGGCACCTCAGAACAGCAGAGCCCATTCCTACAGGCAGGATGGAGACCCCCTCCTGCCAAGCACTGTCCCAGGAGGGCACAGGAAGGTCTCCTTCCAGAATTTACAATGTTAACCAGCAGCTTTGCTGACTGTATCATCACACGTAATTTGAGACAGGGGACAAGGCCAGTATGTTCAGCCCTCTTTTCACTGCCCTTTACCTTTGACTCATGGAATCAGCAAAAAATCTGGGTTCACAAGAAATGCAAGGGAATTACAGAGAAGAGCCAAGTCTTGCAGTGCCTGAGGGGGGTTTGCAGCAGTGCTTTAAAGCCTCTGTTCTCCTCATCCCAGGCACTGGACATGCCTGACCTCAGCTGAATGGGGACAGCCTGAGTTTGCAGTTCTCCATTTCCTTAAAGGGTCAATGAGTAGCAAAGCTCTTTTCTAACTGGAAACTCAAACAAACTGATGGGTACGAGTGACAGATCCATCTCAGGGATTCTGCAAGGAATGGAAGAAGTTGATGCATAATCACATGCAGGTAAAATCTCTGGATAGTCTTTGCTGGGGGATCAGTATCTGGGTGAACACTCATTTATGAATTCATCACATGGGAGACGCTAGAGACCAGGCTGTCTGCTGTGCTGTCACAAAGGCAGCTGGAATAATCCTTCTCACACCAACACATGCCTGCTGAGAGAGCCAGAAGAGACAGAGATGGGTGTTGTGTAAATAAAAATCCTACCAGGGTGAATCCAGAGCACAGATTCAGCTGCACATGCTAAATACAAGCTCATGGATCTATTTTATAGGACCAGAAACACTTTTTAGATAAGTAAATGCTTTGAGATTATATTTCCCTACCACATCCAGTTTCTATTATTACAAAAAAAAATCTCTAAGCTGCATATTTGTGACATTCCCCCAGCTGGCAGAGCAACAGCAGTGCTGAGGAAAATACTTACTGTTTGCAGTGGTTATTAGGATTATTACTTAGACCCCAAGTGACTTTCTGAAGTAATCTTCCCATGCAGTCCCTTTGTGTTTTTAATCCCATCCTCACTCCCCCTTCAGCAGCTGCTATGAATACAGTTTTGCCATCAGCCACGGAGCTACAAGGGTTGTGTTTCCTTCTTCCTCCAGGGAAATAATTTTGCTGAGATCAGCTGCTGGGAAGAGGAAGGGGCAAATATCCCTAAAGCAGGGAGAGAGAGGAGCCTGCCACTCAAGCAGTTGTTTCAAATGCAAGGCTCCTGTCCCAGCAGCTAAGGAAGGCACTGATGATCAGGTGCTTCAGCCCCAGGATGCAGCTCTGTCTGCTCTGTGATCTCATCAGTCTGACCCACACTGATTGAAGGGTGGGAGCCCCCAGAGCTCCCTGCAGCCCACAGGGGTGTGCTGGCTCTGCAGGAACTGTGTGTGCCCCAGCCCATGCTGCCTCCTCTGCCTCTGATGGCTTGGGAGGCTCCCTGGAACAGAGGCTGGGCAGAGTTACAGGAATAAAGCAGGGATTTATTAAAAGCCATTAAAGGATACACCTCGGGCCATACAGAGCCTGGACCCAATATGGACGGCGTGTTTTCACACTTTTACAAGTTTTGGTCCATTTCCATATTGGGTTAACTGTCCAACCCCAGCTCAGGTGATGCAGTCCCACCCTCCCAGGTTGCTCTCCTCCATTCCTGCTGTTTGCACTGTTTGGGCCTGGAGCTGCAGCTGTCCTTGGTTCTGGGCTGGAAAAGGATTGGTTTGTGTGCCTGAGCTGTGAGGAGAGCTGCTGACACTTCATATGGAGTTCAGAGTCACACACTAATGCATTACAGAGTCTGGAAAACATGAAAGCTCAAACTTAAGGCATCACCTCCCTCTGAAGTACTGAGCAGCACCAATCAGGGGCAACATTTTGGCATAGTTGAGTGCCCAAACTGTGACCAACGAGGCACAAAGACTGCTCAGTAACTGCAGAGCAGGAGTTGTGCTTCCCCCACAGCCCTTGGACCACCACTCCCATACCTGGTACGGTTCCTACTTGGCTCACCACAACCCTCACACTTGTTGATGATCACTTTATGGCACGTTAACAGAGCTAATCTCGATTTTGTGTCAGCAGCAGCACACCTTGTGCAGCACTCTGCATGCTGGAGTGTGGTAGCAATGCTACAAAGATGGTCCAGGGGATAGAGCAGACAGAACCGATAGCTTTTATCACAGAATTGAGTCTTAATCTGGTAAATGCTGGCACTGATCTGTACTACAGCCTCCAAACTGGGCTCTTTCATGCTTTGAGTTTATCCAGCAAAAGCACAAATCCTCCTGCCCTGAGGCAGTTGCTGGTACTTTGTGTATTTAGGCGCAGATCTGAAGCCCCTGAGCCTTCAGTAAATCACAGCAATGCTCCTGCTGACCTCAGGGCCCTGGATCAGATCCACGCAGCCCACGTGGGTCTCCATGGGGTCCCTGCCAGAGCCCGTGGCACCATCAGGGCAGGGCATGGGATGGGAGCTCCTGCAGCTCAGCAGAGAAAGCAACACTACAAACCACGGGTGGGACGTGGCTCAGGGAATTTAACTGCTGTACCAAACTCCTCTCATCCTCCTGCAGCTTTTTTGTAATTTCTTTTTGCTCTAAAAGTGACTGAGTAGAGAGACAGACACACTTTTCTAATCATTAATAAATTCTTCAAAAGCTGGTGGGCTTCACCTTTACTAATTACAGCCTTCCAAAGGAAAGGCTTTTCCTAGAGAAACTCACAAGCAAGAGAGAAAGGGAAAAGAAGCTGCAGCCAAAATGAGCACATGATTTAAACAAGGCACTGTTTGCCCTTTGGAAAAGGCTGAAAGGCTTCTCGTGGAGATGGGGCTGCCTTAGGAGCCAGGGGCAGATGTCTGCACATTGGAAACCAAGAGCTTTCTGGACCAGGTTTTACATGTTTGATTTGCCAGGCCCATTTAGATCATCAATAACCACTCAACAACCACTGCTGGACACAACCAAGAGCAGCAGCTCCCGTGGGTGATCATCAGCTATTTCAACAGCACATTTTAAGGACTCTTTTTTGAATTATTTTTTGAGGCTGTACTTGTACTTCAAGACAACAGAGAACTCTTGAAGCCACAGTGAACAGAGTGAAGTCTTGAGAGGGTAACAAACTGCTGAGCTCCTCTGACATATTGCAGGAATCAGCAGGAAGATTCTGGGATGTATGAAAAGAAAACCAGCTGTCGGTGAAAGCCCGAGGCAACAGCTTGTTCCTGGATGCAGATATTAAGGTGATGATATACCTAAACCAACATAAAACACCTACAAGATAAAACAGATCAATACATGTGGAAGTCTCATTGTGTTCATGGCTTCCTCTTTGGGAGATTCCAGATCAGCCTAAGTCACATTCCCTTTACCACCTCCTGGGGAGTCTTTTTTCCCCCTCGATGACTCTCCCCAAAAGTCATTTCGATTCATCCAACTCCAGCCAGCAACTAACTGCAGGGATGAAAATCATTTTGTTTCAGCTTGATGCAGCAGAAACTCACTGAGCTAAACAGCAAATGACAGGGCCCAAGAGGAGCACCTGATCCAGGGCTCAGCAGCAGCAGCAGCAGCAGCAAGGACTGGCTCTCTGCAGTGCTGAAGCAGCCTCTCCCCACAGCCTGCATCACACCGAGAACACTCCAGGGAAACGGGAGAACAACAAGGTGCATGGCCAGGAGAGCACAGGGAGCATCCCCTGCATCCCCTGCAGGTGCTGCTGCTCACCTCGCCCTGCCCCCTGAGCTCCTCCAGCCCCACTGCAGTTCCTGCCTGCAGCTAAAGCAGCTCAAGAGACAGGAGTTTAGGCTGGGCAGACAAGGTCAGGAGTGCATCAGAATGGCTCAAACACACAGAGAACAAAAAGAGCACTAATGGATATGATTATATAGGATTATATATATAATATAGAATATTTTATATGTATATACAAACATACATCCTCCTGCCACTCCCTCTGAGGTGCTCAGGGCTGCCCAGGCTGCTGCACACTCTGGTTTGGGCCAAAGAGAAGTTCCATTTCTGTGCTGCTCTGCCAAGTACCTGTGGATACAGGCGAGGAACACTTGGTTTCTCTCTCCCTCTGGCTGTGGCTGTGAGGGATGCTCAGCACCAGTCCCCATCGAGCAGGGAGCTGATGAGGCTGCTCAGCAGCCACAAGGGTGGTGGTACAGGACCTGCACATTCAATGTGCCAGCCCATTTAATGCCTTAGCAAAGCCCTCCCTGCCTCCTAAGCCATCCACTTCCTTATTCGAAAGGTCTAAGATAAAATGACCAAGAGTTATGGGGTATACAACAACCAAGGATATAGAGAAATGACAAGTACAAAGAGAGGAATATGAATAATATACAGAAGAGGCCATTATTCTATGTACCGAGGGAAAGTGTTTCTGCTCCTTACAGAAAGAAGGATTTATCTTCCCCTGATCAAAGGTGACAGAGCTGGAATGTTAATGCTAGAAAAACACAGGGAGGGCAGGAAGAAGGCTGCCAGCAATTTCACTTTGATTTCATCAGCTGATGGTGCAATTATACATTTATTTTTCCTGTGAGCAGCAGACACTTTCACACTCAGAGTACACCAGGAGGAGAGACAAATTACTGAGTCTCACAGATCTTTCTGCAGAATTCCACACACGTTTCCCTCAAGCAAGACACTGATGCTCTCAATCTCGTGTCCTTTAGGGCTGACACAGCTCATGTTACTGACATTAAGGGGGCAAGACTGGCCATCAGGTACGAAGTCTTCTCCCAGCGGCAGCAGTTTCACACAGACATAATTCAGGGCCAGCTCTGAGTCTGCTTTGCTGTGCTTGAAAACCAGGTCCGGCCTTTAGTACCTCGAGCTCCCTCAAAATTCCAGCCCCTCCTGGCCATGGACAGCAGCTGTGCATCCCTGCTGCAGCCCACAGGAGCTGGGGGTGCCGAGGAGCTCTGAGCAGGAACATCCCACAGTGGCACTGGGACGTGCAGCCATGCTCTGCTTTAGGGCTGGCATGCTGAGTGCAATGCAAACACAGCCGTGTCAGCGTGGGCACATCTTCAGCTCTCACAGAGCTGATAATGCAACCCCAAGCAGATCAGAGCTGGGACTGTGTCATCATTGTTAGCAGAACCAGCAGCCTCGAGAGGAAAGCTGGGAGCTCTGCTGTGCTGTCACACTAATGCATTATTACAGAGTTTATACCCCAGAAGGGTTTGTTAAAGGGAGGAGAAAGGGAAAAATTCACATCATAAATTGCTAGAAGAGCCCTGATCTCGTTTGGATCAAACTACTCAAGCTCCAGGTATTATCTATTTGCACATGGAGCTGAAAATTTCTCCCAGTCCCAGAGACCTGTTGTTTCTGTCATTGACAGGGAGAGTCAGCGCTGATTTCCAACACAAAGGAGCACAAAATTGAATAAATACCCAGAGCAGAGCTGCACTGCCCGAGCAGAGCTGCCATGAGTTAACATGCAGAGCGTGTGCCAGCCTTGCAATGAGCCCATATCACCATGGTGTCACCCTGAGCCACCCACAGCAGAGTCCCAGTGCACAGCATCATCCCTGACTTCATTTTATGTCATCGGCTACAAGGACATTTTACACCTTCTTAGGAAATTTTAAGGCCACCCTTTCAGCATATTAAAAATAACAAAATGTGTAATTGCTGTTATGGAAAAGTAGCAGTGGAAATTATCTGAAAAAAACTCTCCAAGTGAACACTTTGAGTGTTTTCTTTGGAGTTCTTTGCAGTAAGAACTCCAGCTGGGTGTGACAATTTCAGACACTCACCCCAGGGGTGTCTGATCAGGTGTACCTGAGATCCAGGGCTGGACTGAAGGTCTGCCTCCACCAGCCAGCCCAAATCCAGCTATTGAAGCGTGCTTTTAGATGTCATCTAATTTAGTCTTTCACTACCAACCCGCTCTCTCAATCCAATTTTACTAATTTTTAAGAACCTTTGCCCTCCTAATCCCATTAGATCAGTAATTTAAAAAAAAAAGATTTTACTGCAAGTGATGCAGAAAACAAACACTGCCCCTACCTCGTGCTTTTACTCCTTCTTCCCTCCTCAAAATGATAACTTTGCACATTAGCCCCTAACAACTCTGATACTTTGGAATGTATTTGAAAATCTGAAATTTGCTTATTTGGGCCTTTTAGTGGAGCCCTCCTGGCTGGAATCTCTCAGCCTCTGTTTGCAAGGGTGACGTTTGGAGGAGCAGTGACCCATTTTTTATTTTTATTTTAATTTCCACCTCTGCTGTTCACACAGCTGAAGGCCCCAGGATGAATCCATCTCTCCCAGAGCACGTGGGATCCTCTTGTGGCTCCTGACGTTTGTCCAAAGCTCCTGGTGAAAATCAGGAGTGTGAGCTGAGCCAGGGGAACGGGGGTTCAGAGGCAATAAATCCATCACAGCACTGGGGAGATTTACTTTCTAATGATAAGGCAGAGAGCTGAGAACTGGGAGGTTAGGAAATCATTACTGCATCAGGGAGGGTTTAAAGGAACCAAATCGCGCCTCTGCGTTTGCATTAAAACTTCTGCCAGGGAAGGAAAGCAGAGAGATTGTGTTTGTACTCCCCTGGCTGAGCACTCAGAGTGTATTTCAATTACGAGGATTTGCCCTCTATATAGATGCAAAAAGAGAATGTGTGGCTGCAGTAAATGACAGGGAGCTGCTGAAATCTGAGTCACCCTGCAGAGGCAGAGGGGCTGCTCGGGGCTGCTGGGCTGTGATTTCCATCAGCAGTGGCAGTGAAAGGCCCTGCACAGCCACAGCCACAGCCACAGCCACAGCCACGGCTGAGAAACAACACCCAGCTCACCTGGGATCTCAGCAAATTCACTGGGGGGGCTGCTGATGGAAAACAACTCAGAACCTCCCACTTCTCTTCTTTTTCCAGGGTAGGGCTGCACTTTAAGTCACTGGCTTTATTAATGGAATAAGTGCATTTGTCTCTTGCAGGCCTGAAAAATAAAGCACTGAGCAGTAACATATGGAATATGCCTTAGGCAAGGGACTTTCTTCTGGTATTGCTATTTTTCTAATAAAATTGCAATCATGGCATGAGTGCACATGTTCTTGTAAAGTGTCTCACAGGGGGTGGTCTAAAATAGATGCACCCAAAAAAACCAGACTTTTTAAAAAATAAAATTGCTAATTTCAACAGTTCAAAACACAGTGATCTGGGATCCCTAATCTCACGGGATGGAAGGAAATAAAAAGAACTGCATAAGTTCTCCTCTTTTGAGTTTATTCTTCAAATTCTTGGGGAAATTTCCTCTGTAAATATAAAATAAGGTCTCAAAACATCATTTTGTAACATCATTTTGTAACATCATTTTGTGAAGTCACAGTCCTCCTGCTATCACCCTGTAGCAGAGGATGCTCCTATTAAAAAAAAAAAAGAGACTGAAATTCCCAAGGAAATGGTGAGTGTTTAGAGCAACACTGATGTTAAAAAGCAAGGCAGGTGCTGACTTAAAATTCTACAAATTGCATTGAGCTTGTTTGCAGGCACGATAAATAACTGAGGGCACGTCAGGCTGGGTTTTGTGTGACACCCCTGCACAGGCAGAGGAGCAGACCCCAGCCTAAAACCACACATTTCCAGAGCGTGGATGGATTTAAACCCGGTCCCTCTCAAGCCTTTGAGCCTTTGCTCTCAGACTCCCCTGCTCCAGGCAGTTTTCTGTCTGAACTTGGTGTTCCCCAGGCAGTCCCCGCCCTGCAGCTGTGTTAGTCAGCAGCTTTAGGGCACAGCAGTGATACAAGCACTGCAAGTACAAAATGCACAGAGCAGCCTCAGGCACTGAGATTACCTTTACATTGGAACTTCTTTGATGCCAGGTCCTGGAGAAGAAATGCAGCTGACTTATGCTCAGTAAAAATTTATGTTTCCTTCCATGCTCGTCCCAGTGTCAAGCTAAGTCTAAAACTTAGAACAACCCGGGAAAAAGTAACTCCAGTAAAAGGTGGTGACGTGCAAGAGGGTTTCTGCTCTGGAAAACACTCATGCAGTGGGTCTGCCTTGCTAAAACATTGTCCAAACAAGCAGCTTCATTTCCATCGAGTCTGTTTTGATTTCAGACTGCATGTCAACAGCTCCAAAGGCAAGAGCCGTCTGGTTTGCTGTTTCACACTTCCAGGGTGGCTGACTGAAAACCCGGGCACCAGGGAGAGAACTGGGAGTCTCTGCAACGCTCTGGGACAGGAATGCTTTCTAACAACCAGCCTGACACAACATCAAACCACTCAGAGCTGCAGAGCACATCACTGGCTCTTAAATTAGCTCTTCTGGTACCATTTTTTGCCTCTTTTTTCCCATTGGCTGTAATAAAATATAGAAAAATTATATCCTCCCCCTGTTCTACTGGCAGGATCAGATTCCTCTGATACTAACATGGAACCTATTTGCTGATTCCCACCAGGAGCTTGTGTTTATGCCATTTGTGGATGTGGGAAATGGGGCACCTTCTGCAGAACCATTTGAATCAGCAAACACGTAAACTGCAAACTACCCTGTGAATGTTTTGACAGCAAAAGCTGTTTTGCATCAGCTCCAAATTCCACAGGTACATATCACTGTCTGAAAGGACCTCTGCAGGTCCTCTGAATGGGAAACAGAAATACAATTAAATAAATGGAGAAGGCAATGAGCGACAACATTTAACAAGCCAGGGTAAAATTAATGTCCTGTTCCCTTCCAGGATCTGGGTAATGAATCAGATTTTACACCTCGAGTTTCCAACAATGTCTGCAGAGATAAAGTAATGGAACGTCCATTACCCTGGCCTAAGACTGACATATTCTCATCAAATGCTTTGTGATTGTACAAATAGCGTGGAACAAGGGGAAATCAGGAGCACACAGCACGCAGAAAACCTCCACAGACACCTCATTTTTTTCTATTCAGCAGGAAGCAGCAATGCAAGCAGAGCTGGAGGCATTTGTGCATTTCAGCATTCCTGTCTCACCTGAAGGTGTTTGATAAATCCAATGCATATAAATAAAAAGGAGAGGGGTTGAGTACAGGCAATTCCTGGTGCTGAGGCTGACTTTTCATTGCTGAGGCTCTGATTCAGATATGATCCATATGAATATTAGTTCTGGATGATTATCAAAGGTGTAGCCCTCGCAGGCAGGAGAAGCATTGCTGTTAATGATCCAAGCCGTGCTGACACTGCTCTGAGAGGGCAGGGAGCTCAGAAAGGTTGGCTCACCCAAGGTCACAGTGTCTAAATGGCAAATAAAGCATCAGCACACCTGATTTCCTCTCCCTTGCTCTGGTGGACACCATGAAATCCAAGTTACCGAGTGACTGCCCTGTACATTTGAGCTGGGAGTCTCTCCACTGACAGCAGCAAGGGTCTGCTGCTATTGGACTCCCCAAGGAAAGATCAAAGAACAAGTAAATAACAGAGTTTAAGCAACACCAGTTCAGCCATGAAATGCCTGTGTGAGATATTATTGATTGAAGTTTCCCTTCATCACACTCCACAGCCATGTAAGCAGATAAAGAATTCCAGGGCAGAGGCACTTCCCAGACCCACTGTGCAATCCCAGACACAAGCAGTGAAAGCTGAGCTTTCTGATAGCTTTATCTGTCCAGAATATTCACCTGTTGGTTTTGGGTACAACTGATACTGACACAGTAATTTCCACTCTTATTTTGCAAGTTGTTCAATTTACGAAGCTGTCAATCCTTCAAGACACCTGTGGCACCTTTTATAAGAATGTTTTTAGTGTGTCAACATCAAATATTTTGTGAATATGGCTGGATGATGCAGCATTGCCAAAAAAGCTTTGGAAATCAGGCATTTCCCCTGTCCATTCCAGGATGGGATAAGCTCAGTGAATGGTACAGATGTGCAGCAGAATAAACCCAGCCTGTTTTGTTCCTGATGTGACTTTAACTCACCTACAGTGAAATTCACTCCCTTCCACACCCCCAGGCTGAAGCCTATCCACCATTTAAGTCCTCAAAATAGGATTAGGGGGTTTAAGAAGCACAGAAGCTTTGCATTTTCCATCCACTTTCTTAATGATTTTTTTTGCATTAATGGGAGCGAGCACTGCAGCCAAGCAGTCAAATTTCTCAACAGGGCTGTGTCAGGGCTTTGGAGAAGACAGTTCCAACCACAGAGAATGAACAACCTCCCCAGTGTTGAGCAGCAAAATATTGTTTGCTTTAGTGCTGAGACAGGATTTGAACTCAGATGCACAGAAGTGAAAAATAAGCAATGATTTTTTTCCTACCTTTTCTTTATTATAAAGGATTTTTTAGCCTGATGTTTTTGAGTTGATATTCAAAGCCAGCCTTGAATGGTTTAGTACGCACTCTTCTTTAAATACGTCTGACTTAGAAGCAGTTCCTGACATTCTCAACAACTCAGGAAAAGGTTTTTAAGACAGCAAAATGAACAGCCCGCATTAATTAGCAGCTATTTACTCCTTTTAATAAGCAAACACGTAAGAATGAAAACTGGAAGTCACCCCATCATCCCAAACCATCTTAATCTCAGACACCCCACATCACAAAAGTTTCCAAACTCTTTCTTGGCACCTTCTGCAGGCCTGCAGGCAGGCTTTTATCTGAGGATCTGAACACCGTGTAGGAGCATTAGCTAATTAGATTTCTTGCAACTCCTATAATATCAGAAGCACTTAGAAGAGAGATAAAGGCAGGATTAAACCACAGAGCCAGGTCTCCTGGGACACCCACGTATCAGTGAGCTCCAGCACAGGCTGCCTGCACAGCCACCGAACTCCTCCTGGGTGGCAGCTCCAGCACTGCAGCTTTCCCAGCTCTCACTCAGAGCCTTTCATGTGCTGTGCTATTGCATGCCCGGAGGCTCCAGTCACCACCAAAACACCAGAGAAACCGGCAGGAGAAATTTCTACCTGCACACCAAGGAGACACGTCCACGAGATTGGTGCTGCAGCATGCCCAGAGACAAGCTGCTGTGTCTCACCTGCCCAGGTGTGCAGCAGAGATGCACAGGGAACCTCAATTTCCCGGGTCCTCACCTGTGGGCAGCCAAAGGTCCACAGTGCCTTGGGCTTGCTACACACATAAATCAGCCCCGGGAGCTCCTCCTGACCCAGCTGTCACTGTGTGTGCACACACGAAACCCTGCGCACACAGAGGGGCTGCTGGTTGGGGTGCAGGGAAAAGTTCTCGGGGCTCCCCAGGGAATGGGCACAGCCCAGGGCTGGTGTTGGTTGGACACCACCCCCAGGGATGCACAGGGGGATTGCTGGGGCATCTGTGCAGGGCCAGGGGCTGCACTGGATGGTCCTTGGGGGTCCCTTCCCACTCAGGACTCCATTCTCAGAGTCCTGAGCCTTTCAGCTCTCACCATTCACACAATTAAATCTCCTCTCAATGCTGCTTAATGCTTGGATGGGAGCAGCAAGGCAAAGCAAGCAGAAAGCAGCAGGCACACGGAAACCTGTAAGGACAGCAGCTGACTGCCAGAGATGGATTCTCCATCCAATCCTCGAGTGCAATCACAGCTTCTTGTCAGTATTTCCCATTCTTAAAGCGTTCAGAAGCACTCTTTCAGGAATTAAAATGTAAGTGCAAGCTGGTGCCATTAATTTGCAGCTCACTGACGATGAGACTTCAGAGCTGGAGCAGTGCAGGGAAGGCACAGCTCGGGATGGAACTGCCCCAGCTCTCTTCTCTAACTTCACGGCAGGTTTGAGGAGAAAGAATAAATGCAAAAGGAGCAGAAGGAGTCCAGGCTGGGGAGCAGACATATGCCTGGCTCTCATTAGAGCTCCTGGGAGATGTAAGCAAGCATCTGTCAGGAGAAGCAGGCCCTATGAAAAAGTAGGGATATAAAATCCCAGATCGCTTCAGAGAGGCAATAAAAGCAGTGTGGGAAATTTATAACAATCGGCGTAATTGTTCAAAGGTAACTGCATCAAGGACTCTTAGGATGCTTGGAAAGGTTTTTCCACTGATAAAAGGGAACAGTGTTTTAAAGATGGGATAATTTAAAGCACAATTCAGCCCAGCTTTGCAGGTAAACAGGACAGTGATGAGCGTGTTTGCTGACCTCCCACTGGAAATGTAAAAGGAAACTATTCTTGCTAATGAGATGTTACGATATTTATTTTTGCACAAAGCATTTTCAATCAGAAAAATCATTTGATGCCTTCAAAACTCAATAGTTAAGCACTGAAAAGTAATTTTGCAGGTCCCACACTGCCAGCTTTGAGTGCAGGGAGATACCAACTGGCTCCATCAATGACATTTGCAGAGCTTTATGCAAGGAAGGTTCAGCACCTCCACTGATGCAAGTGCTGCAATGAAAGCAAGGTTTGGCATCTTTACAGTTCAAGAATGCTCATCTTTGATCACACAGGTGAGGGAGGGCACTGAGAGCTGGAGCCAAGATCTGTGAACAGGGTGTGCTGATAAAGCCTAAAACAATATATTCAATTTTTAATCAGAAGTTACTATAATGATGCTTAACAAGAATTTTGAAGTAATAATTTTTTGCAAAGTCCAGCCCATTCTGAATTCTGCTATATTCTTGGAAAATGTATTGTCACCTGAAAAGCAGTTTTATAGGCCTATTTTATAGGTTATATATAAAATAATTCCTAGCTTCTGGAGATTTAAATTTAAGGTATTATTTTTCCCTTGAAAGTATTAATTTTCTTCTGAATAATTTCTTAGGCTATTCAAGTGTTTCCAAATTTTGCTCTGTTATTAAAAATACATCACTTAGCCTAATTTTTACTTTAATCACAACAGAATCAGGCCAGGTGTCTACGCCTTTATTTGATAAATGTCTTCTCTCAAATGAGAATATATAAATATTAGCAGAAACCAACATAACAACTATTTATATTGAAAAAAAGCAGTAAATATCATGGGGTAAAATATCCCTCCCTGGGAAGGAACACTAAAATGCTGAAGGCATAAAACATACAAGGGGTCTTTTCCAACATGTTTGTTTACAATAATATAATTGTCACATTTATTTGTTTGTGGCTCCTTTGAATTTCCTGAAATCACTGCTGGAAAATGTGAAAGCCAAAGAGGTAATTCCAGTCACCCAAGCTTGCCATCAATGACTCCAAGAAATGAGCACACCTGTGGATTACCCAAGCTGGAGCCACCAAGAGAGGCATAAACTCCAATTTTCCTCTTTGGCCAGGCCACAAATGATGGGGAATCAAGAGAATTCCTCCCTGCAGAACAGCCAGGGCTTTGCAGGGAGACAAAAGCCTTTCACTTTCCTGCTGCAAAGGGAGATTTTTATGTGCTGGAAATGATGGGTTTTAGACAGAACTCCTTCAAGTTAGAAACACAGAATGCCAGGGAGAAGAGACTGAGATCATGAAATCTTTATGGGTACTTTAAATCCTATTGACAAGGAGTGACAGAGATTAAGAGAAAGGATGGAAATGTGGCAGCCAACAGCCATTGTATCACAGAGGGAAAGCAGGAAAAGGTCAGAATTATTTGCAAAAGTCCCTGGTCATTCCTGGTCTGACTTAACTTGCTGATCTACTTTCTACATTAATTGGCAAAAGAAAAGATGATGCATTAAGATAAATAGTCTTTAAGTGATCCATATTTTATTCCAGTTAGCTTTATGTGCTCTAATTGATTTTGTACATCCATACTCACATTCCCCTTCAACCTCTTCCATGTCCCCTTTCTAATTAATCCCCATTCCTTCCCCAGCAGCACAGAACAACACAAGGTCAGGGACCCTCATCCTGTCCCTCCCTCACAGCAGGGTCACCACTGAACTCAGAGCAGGCTGCTCAGGGCTGCTGCATTTTGAAATCCTTCAAGGACATCAATTCTACAACCTGCCTGAGATCCCTGTTCCATCTTTCCTCTTCTCCAGGCCACAAAAGCCAGGAGTGCCCTGTTTTCCTCACAGAGACCATTCCACAGCAAAGAAAAGAACTTTTCCCATGTTTTTTTCCTCACAGAGATCATTGCACAGGAAAAGAACTTTTCCCATGTTTTTTTTCCTCACAGAGGCTATAGCACAGGAAAGGAACTTTCAGAACTCTCCAGCAGCAGCCACGCTTTCTTACCTCTCCCAAAAATCTAAAGATTTTTGCTTTAATTCCTACAGTGGGTATGAAGACACAGCAATGCAGGTGAACCAGGAAAACTCAGTGACACCAAACTCAGGAAATCGTGATGGGAACTCAGCCCCCTGACACACCCCAAACACAGCTGCATTTGTATTCGAAACATTCTGGTTTAAAACATTTGAAAACCTCCAGAAGCAGCATTGTAGATAAATAAATTCCTTGCCTGCACACATGACATCTGATCATGGACTGTGTTTGAAAAGTGAGTGCTAAGGTTGAGATCAGCTTTTTGACTCTCTAGATGAATCATTGTGGTGTCCATTTCTGAAATGAAATCAACCAGTAGCACATCAGTGCTGTCTCTCAGACATGACCTGAAATATTTGAGTATCCCTGGAAGGCAATTTTTTCTTGACTCAACACTTGGCCATCTAACCTTGAAATGCTGGATGTTGTAAATATGATATAGAGCTGCTGTAAAAGTGGGGGAAAGTATCTGAAACTCAAAATGAGAAGGCAGTGGGAGGAGGATTTCCCCCCACCTGATTGCTCTATCATTCTGATACTTAGAAATGAAATCCCAAAGCCTGATCTTGCACTACAGAAGCAGCCATTTGTCCCTACTGGAAGCTGCCTGGGTTGATATATAATGCCATTCTCCCAGTCACAGCACATTTCACATCCCCTTTGCTGGGTGTGAGAGCTTAAATGGGAATGGCTGTGACCAGTGGCCATCCAACGGATTGTGGGAGCCTTTGGGGAAACAGAGGTGTTTTACAGAGCATGTGGATCCACCTGAGACAAGCAGAAATTCATCACTTTGGGATTCCTCATTCCCACTCGGTACCAGCAGGGTATTGCAGCACAGTCAGTGCCCCCAGTGCTGATCCTGCTCACAGCTCCCTGTCAGAATGGAGACATTGGTGTAGCTCCTGCCCTGAGCCTTCCTCCCCTTGCTGAGGGCTCAGGGCTCTACCAAGGTGTGTGTGAAATCAGAAAACAGCCACTGGGCTGGGCCTGTCACACTCCTGACATTCTGAGTCTTTGAGGCACAAATGGCCACATTTCTGGAAATGCAGGGTGTTGATTTTCTATGTCTTTAAAGAGCATCTTCAAAAGAAATCATGGTTAGGATGTTTTCCCTTAAAGCCTGTACAAAACCCTTAAAGTAAGTCCTTAAAAGTATTTTATCAACCATTCTGCATTCCCCTGACTAAATATTAGCATTACATCCATGAAGTGAGTTTGGTTTCACAGAACAGAAATGGATTTTCATGGTTTTTTTTGTTTTTTAACATTAGAGCTAGAGATGAAGGAGTTTGTACTGAGCTATTAACTAGTACACCTGATGTCCTCAGAGTGTCAGAATTCTCAAGGTAATGTCCTTTATACATATAAAATTCCATCTTCACAACAGCATTTCCTAAGAAACTACCAGATTTTTAACTGAAGTGCCAGGTCAATGAACATACAGACACTCAAACAAATAATGATTTAACTGGACCAGTCCTGGGCAACCCCTGCTCTGATTCTGGAGATTGTGATTCCCTTTACCTGGCTGCAGGCTGCTAATGAACACATTCACACTCACTGCTGGGAAATGCTTCAAGGAGACTCAAACCACCATGCCAGGGAGCAGCTGTGCTGCTGCTTGAGCCCTTTGTCCCCTCAATTCCAGCCCCTGACATCCTGCATGACACTCACAGGGGAACAGTGACTGCTTTAGGAATTCTCAGCCCCAGGTGTTCCCCACCCCTCCTGCAGGATTCTTGAGGAAACCACGGTGACCAGGTGCTCCTACAGCAAGCCCCAGGATTATCTTCTCAAACTGAACCCCCAATGAACAACACAAAAAGCCATTGAATGGCTTCAGGTAATACCTCAGTTAAGTGGAGAGAATTGAAGAAAAATGGGCATAATTGAAGCATCTATCTGGATGCTACTAAAAAGCTGTATTTGTTTGGCAATTCAGGGCAGCAGCTGGAGAGGCCATTTGAGAGACACATTATCCTGCAGCACAGTGATGGGTGATGAGGCATTCCCCTACCTGAGCATAAAAACAAGCACAGCACAGGGAATACCAGGAAAAGGGGGAATACAGTAAACCCTCACCTCCTGAGGAGTGCAGGAAACCTCCTGGAAAAAACCTGCTATAAAAAAACACTCATTACTCTCAATGGTGCTTTATTTGCAGGTGTAGAGCTCCTCCTCAGGGCCACAACTGCTGCGTGGACAAAAACTTAGGAGGAGACTTTGTCATTTCTGTAGTAAGCCAGAAGCTAATGGACAGCATTGCTGAGTCACAGTGATCAGCACTTTGCAGTGCCTTGTGTCTCCCTCAGTGCACAGCAAACACTGAATAAACACACCAGAAGGCAGTGGGAATTTCAGAAATCCATCTCTAAACCTTGCTGTCGTTGGACAGACAGTGCTTGAGTGTGCAAAATACCTCCAGTCCAAAGGAAACCCAAACACACCTTGTTAAAGGAATTATCCTCCAAACGATGTCATGATTCTGGGGGGTCTGAATGGGAATCAGATGCAGGTGAAGTAGAACTGCAGAAGTGAAATAAATACTACACACTGCCCTGGGAGGAGAATTTGCTGTTTCAAATGTCAACAGAATTGTTAAGGTTTCCTCCTACCGAGGAAACCCAAAGATTCAGAACCACACAGCCTTAATGAGATTCAAATGCTCTTGAATTTTCTTAATATAATGTATTTATTCTCCTGCTCAATCACCAAGGGCTGCCTCTTTCTTCCCTCCCTGCTGTGCTAGCACAAGCAGCTGAACGCTGGAAGCAAAGGGAGGAAACCAACACAGAAACCTGCCCTGAGTTTTTACAAAATGGTTTTATAGCCAGAGAGATCCAAAGCCCAGCTTAAAGAGTCCTCGGGGAGCAATGCAGACGATCTGGATTTGCACAACTGCACTTTCAGTTAACCTCATTAATACTGAATGAACTTGGGGGAAACACTAAAGGCTGATACAGAAATCTATGGAATTTCAGAAAAGAAAATCCATTCTGTTTCCAACTGAAGGTTCTCTCCACAGAGAGCAGCAACAAATGTAGATGAAGCGGGACAAAAAAAAAAAAAAAGAGGAAATTTTCAACTAACCTACCTCAAAGGCAGGAACACGACTCACTTTTAATGTTAAAACTACTTCACTTTCTAAGCTTCTTCCCATTCTCTCAGTCTTCAGTCCTGCTCTTGCTCATCACCCAGCACACCTGGCTCTCTTACAAATTACACCCATCCAAATATAAAGTGAAACTGCCTAACCTCTGATTTTACTGCCTGACCTTCAAAGCTGATAAAAGCATATTTTTCCCCTTGAAAAGGAATAAAGCCATTAGGGAGCCAGGAAATGCTCGATCTCCCTCTCAGGACTCTCATCCAAAAGCCTGCATTACGTTTTTCCTTCTCCTTTGTGCCACTTTGGTAATGTGATTAAGGGATGGTATCACTGGCTCAAGTGTGGCCACAACACAAAACAGCAGAGACTTGTCCTGCCTTCCAAAAGAAGAAAATCCATGTGTAAAATACATAAATAAGATGACATCGACCTGAAGACTCAAAGAGAAATTTTGTAGAGATTTTGCCAGCATAATTGTGCTGAAATAACAACGGCTGGATTTCTTTCATGCATAAGCATGAAATCAAGAAAATTCTCTCACAGATGCTTGCATGGTACCAGCTTTACACAAAACCACAAAATACACAAAAATACACACTGCTGTGAGTGACCTCAGGGCCAAATTCCACCTGCACATCCTCCCTGGAGAGGTGTCCTCATCCTCGCTCTGGCTCCACGTTAAACACAAAATGAGCACACTTGGTTGTGCGTTTCCAAAATCTTGTGAAGATTTTGGAAATCTTGTCTCTCTCTCCCAAGGATGGTTGGTTTCCCCTGCACCTGGCAGCTCTTTGCAACAAGAAGTGACTTGGAAAAAGCCTCAGCACGGGAGACTCCTGTGGTGTGGGATCAGCAGGAACACAACCGCAGGAACGCTGCTGTCCCAGGAGGAGACTTCAAATCATGAAAAGAACTCCCAGCATTTTTAAAGGATATTAAAAAGTAAAGCTCAGAAATAGAACTTTGTGAGTAATTGGTTTGGGGGTTGCTGGTCAGACTAAACCACTAACAGAGGTAAAATTATTACTGTCAACATGAAATGGTTTTGGAGGTTGCTATTTACCAGAAGGCAGGAAAAAAATGTTACTGGATGAAATGATTTTTTTTTTTCATAAATTGAAGGGCTCTGTTTCATTTTCAGGTTGTTCAGCTCTTTCTTAAATTAAAATTTGACATATTAATTTCTTTGGCTGCCTCCAAGTTGTACTCTTCACTGAACACATCGTTTTGCCAAGAATTTCAGCCAAACTCAGCTCCTAATAATCCAGAGCTATAAACACCACAACAATGGAGTTTTTTCCATCAGTGGAAAGAGGCAGCCATATAGCATTTCATGGAAATAGGACTGGAGGCAAGAGCAGAGCTGTTTCTAGAATTGCAGCTACAGAGAGCATTTTGAGAAGATAAAAGAACTGAGGCACCAAAGACAATATGACATTAAAACTTTACTTGTGAAAAGGGGCAAGAGAGAGTTTTTAATCCACTGTAGACACTGAGGGTTTAGATTGCACTTCACCTAAAAATCAGCCTCTGTCACAAGAATGGGACATTTTAAAATGCTCAGAGGAAAAACCTCTCTCTCCTGATGCTCTCTGTACTTCTATCATACATCATTTATCTATTCAAATGGCCCACCCATCTCTCATTATATTCATGAAAATCATAAAGCAGAGAGAGTTCAGACTTCTTTTTACATTTTCTGTTCTCATTTATAACTCCAGCCTCCATTTTTTTTCTTTTTTTTGCTTCTGTAGTAGACCATGAACTGTCCTAGCAGTGCTATTGCAAAATGATAAATACTTGAAGCTGGCATTATGTATCAGCCTTTGTTACAAACAGAGGAGTTCTCTGTGATTCTGCAACCCAGTGCTTGCAACCGAGCAGGCACAGCCATTTGTTCAGTTCAAAGATGTTAATAGAATATTCATACCTCATATCTTTTATGTTGATGGAGTATGAACTAATCAAATTTTCATATTATCTGTGCTCTATGAAACAAAACTAGTCTTTAGACACATTAATTTCTAGCTGAGACTTTCCCAGATTCACAGGCCAAACGCTTTGGTTGCCAGGATGTTGCCATAAAATGAAGTTCTGACTGGGTTTTCAGCCACCTTAGAAATTGCACATATATATTATACAGAATATGAAGCTTTTCTGCTGGACTCAGAAGTTACACACAGTCCTGCTCTGTCCTTCTAAAAGGCAGCATTTCTTTCATCTTAGTGTTTACACCCCTTGCAGATGGGATTTCTGCTTTGATGATTGAATTATTTTTGTTTATATTTTGATGACTTGACTAATCATAGACTGACTGTTGTAGGCTGAATGTTGGCAAAATTCAGCTCAAAATTCTCTTTTGCTGGCCTATAATTAGAAGCACTGGTGGTAACGTGCAGGTTGGTCTCTTCCACATCTGTCATTTCTGCTGTGAATTTCCACTTGTTTCTGCATTGTGGGTTTTTGCAACAACATTTCAGAGCATATTCCTACTTTAAAAAATTTTAAGAAGAGCTTTTCAAATGACATCTGGGCAAAGTGAGAATTAGTTCTAGGCAGAGGAACAGCACTGACCATTTGGGGCATGGTACAAAATTCTATTGCTCACAGGAGGAAAGCAATTTCTTCAGTGAGTGAGAAAAAGGCCTGACTTACTTTTCTATTTTCATCATCCTGGTAAAGATACAGAAGCAGGTTTGAGTTCTGAGCCTACAGAGCCTTTTACTGTTGTTTCAGTAGTAATTCTGCAAGATGTATATAACTCCTTCCCTCAGAGCACCTTTTGTTGAGCTCACAAATCACACCAAGACCTACCCAGATTTTTAAAGGTATTGCTACAGTCAAGCACCCAGAGGATGTTTAACAAAGATCCAGTTCTAAGAAGATATGGACACTTATTCTGGTTTTGGATAGCTTATAACCTCTCCTCAGGCACCTCAAAGGTGAGCTTCTGAAAAACTGATCCATGCTTGGTTAATTAAAAGAACCTGCACCTATCAACCCTCCACAGAGAATGACAGATGGAACTAACTTGCACTGTCCAGGGTAAAAACAGGAAAAAATGTTTAAATAATGGAAAAATAAACATTATATATAAAGTGTGAAATAATTTATGACCCTAGAAGACTTTGCAGAAGTATCTACAAACTGCAACATGGGAAATAGAGATGAGGGAAAGATGCTCTGGTTCTAGATTCCCTTTAAGCATGGCTGATTTTAAAAAGGAGATAGATGGGCCTGGAGTATCCTCTGAGAGCTGCTCTGGGTCTGCCTTGCAGTTTCTCCCCCCTCAGTGGTCAGGGAGGGCCCTGGTTACCCCTGGCCCTGCGAGGTCATGCCAAAACACCCAAGTGTCCTCTCTTACTGTGCCACTCACACCGCAGATTTTTAAGGATGCTTTTACCCCTTGGGAAGAGAAGCAGGAAGGGGCCAGCAATGTGATTTGATGTGCTTCCTCCTGTGAGTGACACAGTCATCTGTCTTCTGTTGTGTGAAAATCGCTGCACAGAGGAGCCGTGCGTGGGCGGCCAATTAAGATGTCAATAAAAGTAAATACACTTCAAGAGGTCATGGCCATGCATTATGCAAAGGGAAAAAAACAAAAGGTTTATATTTGTATCATGCTAATTAAATTGACATGGTTATTGCAAATCATTTTGTTTCACCTGGAGCTGTAATTAAGTGACACCACTTAATGAGAAGGAGCCAGTGCTGATTGAACATGCTTCTGTACTGAAGCTGCCCTGACAATGAAGGATGTTTCTGTTTACATCTCCCATCATTTCCCATTCCCAAATGCCAATGTCTTTCCAGTGAGGTAAACACCATTTTTAAAAATAAACAATCATTTGTAATTTTGGGCAGCCTTTAACCCAGCTTTTCACTAGCTTTTCTGCATGAGAGCAAAAATAAATAATGTAAGTACCCTACAGGATGATTTCCCCTAAAGACAGATTTTTAGAAGTAAAACATTGAAGTAATCAACACAAAAATGGAAGTTTTAATTGTCTTTCCATCAGGATTTATTTAATCTGGATATACTGGGTTAAATTCCCTTCTCTCCATGGTGATTTTAGCAGGATTATTCCACATTTAGAGCAGATTTGTACATCAGTTTGGCTGCAGAACTTCTAAAAGAAGTTGGGATAATGAAAAGCTCCAAACTATTTGCGGGAAGAGCTTATATAATATAGAGAGAGGAGACAGGGAGGTACTGGCACAGCTCGGTGTCACTTTTTATTTGAGCTGCAGCTGCTCACCTGAGCTCAGAACACACCCTGAGCTCACTTGGAGGTGCAGCAGCAGCTCCTGCCGGTCCCTTCTGCGACCTGGGAGTGGGAATGGCACCCGGGCGTGGCACCTGGGACCTGGGCGTGGCACCTGGGCGTGGCACCTGGGATCTGGGCGTGGCAGCCGGGAGCAGGAGGGGTGGCAGGGGGACAACGCAGGCTGCAAAGCTGCAGCCACAGCAGCCGTATGTCCTCAATCTGCACAGCCCGGCTTGGCAGAGCTCTTCTCCTCCGGTTCACTCCGTGGGCTCTGCAGATCCCATAAATATTTTCCTACCCAAAAAGCCTGGCCACATTAATTATGATGGGATTGCCTGGATCTCAGAATTTGGCATCTCGGTGCTTGATGCTGAGAACAACTCAAATACGGGATGGAACTTAAATGCCTGCTGGATCTTTCAAGTGCACCATCAAATCTGGATCTCCAATTTATTCTTTTTTCTAAATGCTTTCAAACTTGAAAGTGAACTCAGTGCTTTTAGAAAATCAGGATAAATAGAAATGCTCTGAGCCAGGAACACTGTTGGCAGGGTCTGTGAAAACTCTTTCACCCATTTCTGTGAGAAAGATAGTATTTTTATCCTGGGCTGTCCTTAAAAAAGACCATCCTTCAGGTTTACTGTGTAACACAGCCAGAACAAGACTGGGAAGGGAGTCTGACAGATTTTAAATTATTATGGAAATTGTATTTCTCAAGCAAAATCTAGGTGTATCTAGAGAGAAGTCAGACTGCTAGAAAAGGCTCATTAGAATGTTTCAGCCTCTTTATCATCACTCCTAGAGGTAGCTCAGAATGTCTTAATATCCCTGTGTTAGCAAGAATGAATTTTCCTAAATCCATCCTCAGCTCTAAGGCCAAAACCCAATAATGACAACACAAAATTTTATGATTGTTATGACATCAAGATGTATCTGAAGTGAATGAAGATGAGACCCAAGTCTAAGCAATCCCAAGAGTGGATTCACTGCTAGGAGGAAAATTGATCATCTTACTCAGTGCAATAAAAAGCCCTAGCACAGAAATACTTGAGCCATTTGGGACTCAGAGCTCAGGAGAATTCCAGGTTTGTAGAACCAAAGTCCAGCACCCACCAAGTCCATCCAGAAAACCAGGTCTGCACACAAAGATTGCCTCTGTGGCAGATGACTGAATCTTTCAGCTTGAGTTTAGCTGTGAAGGAATATTTAAAGAACATATTCCTTCTGGGTAAAGAAGCCCAGCAGTGGAAGAGATTTTTATCTCAATGTGTATAAAACACAATCTGTGCATGTTTAATGCCTTATCAGTCACCCAAAATCACAGATACAGCCCTGTCAAAATACCAAAATTAGACTTTAGGACACACAGCACAGCCCTGTGGGTGCACACCTGGTTTAACTTGATGAAGAGTCATTGAATACCTGACAGCCAGGCACTGTCAGGAGCCAGGCAGGGGATTCAGGCAGTTCATCACCTGAGGCAGGACAGCCGGTGTCCTGAGAGCTGCCCTGGCACCTCCTGCTCAGAATTCTGCAACCATCCATCCTCAGGGCAGATGTCTGCTCTCTGCAAACCCCTCAGCAAATTGGCCAGCAGCCAAATCCCCTGCTCCTCCTCTCCCTGCCTGGTTTTTGGGCTGGAGAGAGAAAGGAAACAAAGCCAAGACAACCTTGGCAACTGTCCCCGTGTTTGTCACTGCTGTCTCCTGTTTCAGCCATTTAAAGTACTGCAACGTGCACGAAAAGGCAAGAGCAGCACCTGCATGGAGGGGAAGGCAAAAGCTTTGACCCATAAACCCTAATCCTAGCCTAAATCCACTCCCACGTGCTGGACAGCACGCTGAGAGCAGCCAGGGATAGTGGAAGGTGTCCCTGCCTGCAGCAGGGGGCTTGGAGCTGGATGAGCCCTGCAGTCCCTTGGAACCCAAACCAGCCTGGGACTCTGGGATCCCAGAGGGACCTGTGTGCAGAGCAGGTATCAGACACACACCCAGAGCCTGGGGCTGCTAACCCCCTCACACACACTTGTAGGTACCTGGTTTGTGGGAATTGGGAGTGGGGCTGCAGCCGGGCCTCATCCCCAATGGGTACAGCTGTGAGAAGCAGGTGAATGCCATTGAATGCAGTGAGACCCGGAGTGCTGAAATGCACTGACAGTCACCAAAGGGAACAAAGGGCACACAGGTGCAATGTATGAACCATGAGGGGCATAAGAGGCTGGGCTAAAGAGCAAGAAGAGCAGCTGCTTGCAGCCTTCTGAAGAGGAATGATGTTACTCTGTCTGAGTAGATACCTGAAGCCTTCAGATGTGGTACAGTACTGTTCTGTTTGTGTGAATGCTTAGAGCTTTCTGAAATGATATGAGGGCATTGTGCATTGATATGATAGTGTTGTGTATTGTGGCCATCTCAACTATGACCTGTGCTGTGGCACATGCTGCAACACACACTCACCCAGGTATTTGTGCACACACGTTCATCTCAGCAAGCACCAGGGTAAGAAACACACACCCTGCAGGGGGAGGCTCTGACTGCCAGCAGCCTGCCCACCTCCTGAGCAAGGCTCTGAAAGGTTCCTATCAATCCTGCTGACTGCAATCCCTTGATGACAGTCCCCATGGGTGTTTTAAATGCACTTAGCTTGATTAGGTCTCACCGGATTGTTTGCTTTTCCAACCACCCTGTGCTAGGGAGAGTGGAACACAAGCCTGGCCAGCTCTCAGAGTTCCTTTATTGATCCCCACTCTCATCCTGAGCGTGCTGAAGCTCCCACTGACATCAATGAGAGCTCTGAGCCTGGGTGAGAGATGAGTGTGCCATATGTTTATTTAAAAATAAAGTGGACTGAATCAAAGAGAGTGGTGGGGGATTGGGAGCTCCATTTGAAAAAAAAAAAAAAAGAAAAGGAAAAATTGCTTTATTCCAGCCCAGGGAAGGGACAAGAATGGTTCCGTGATTAAGGGTTGATTTGACTTCATCCTATTCCTGCTTCAAATTTCAACTCTGCTAATGGATATTTTTTGGAAAGCATAGCCAGAGAGGATTCCTGAGTTACGGCTACCCACATGTTTTCTGTAAGAGCCAACCAGTTCTAATAACCACTTTCAATGACTACAAACCTCGGGTGGTTCAGGCCCATTGCACCCTACAGAAAGGTTTTAGAGCACAGGCCATCACTAGTGTCCCACTCCTGCACACCTCTGCTCAGACACCAGAACCCCTGACAAAGATTTCTCTTCATCACTTTGTCCTTCTTTCTCTTTCTAAAAAAGCAGTAACAACATTTTTTTATTACCAAGTCCTTTTAAAGCTTCAAATACAGCCAACAGAGGAAAACAAAAAATTAAAAAAACCCAAAACTACAAAAGGCAGGAATTAGAAGTCCCACAGCTGAAACTAATAGAGACCATATTTATGTAAGTATGTGTATTTTAGTGTTTCAGGTTTAGGATAAGACACCCTTTGCCAAAAATGTGGCAGCTATATTTGCCAGTCTCTATGGGAAATGTTATAAAGAATCAAAAGCAAACAAATTTTCCTTTCAAATAAACTTGACCCATATGCTTCAGACATGTGTTTCCCTTTGAATCCATGTCCCCCTTTGATGGTGTTACATACTTTCCCCTCTTTAAGAGCAAATAGTTTGTTGTTATAGCAATTCTTTCCCACAAGTCTACTCCGGGCCCCTCTGGTTTCCAAACCCTGGAAGCCCTCCCTCCTCCTTGGCCACAGCTTCTCCAGGGATGCCCCAAGCCTTTGCAATAGTCCTGCAGGCAAACTCTGGCTACTGCACTGCCATCGCTGCAGCTGGAAAAAAAATAATTCAGGTGCCAGACACCTCAGCGTAGAGGAAATCAGGATTCACTGGGGAATTGTCTGTGATCTCCTGCCCTTTTATGCTCTCTCTTCCTGCACTCACTGATGCCCTTTTTCTACCCAGGCAATTTGTGTGGAATTAGCTCTTGCCTTCCTCCTCTAGCTAGGAGGAGAATTGTTTAAGACATCTGAAAAAAACCCCTTGTTTCACTGCAGCTTACACAACTTTTGGGTAGTTTACAACATTCCTGTTAGTTTAGAAACGACCACCACCCAACTAACAACTTGGGCAACAGGTTGTCAAAGCACCACCCTGGGCTGCTCAGCAGGATTGGGTGAGAAGATAAATAAGTAATTCCTGCTAATCTCTGGATACTGTTCTTCTGGATAACATACATGGAAGGACAAAATCCCAGCCAGTCTGCTTCATGGGGTGAAACAGACAGAGAGCTCCCAGGAGAATTGCAAAATAAATGAGGGAGGACCTCTCAAATCAGTTCCATGTGTCATCTAAAAGCCAAGCCTATTTAATTTCTTGTACAGGCCAGAGGCTGCAAGAGAAACTTGTGTTATTGCTCATCTTCTCACTTTCCCCTTCCATCCATCCATGGGCAATAAATGTCTCATTCAGCCATTGCACAGGGACTGAGAACAGCTCTGAGCTTGGGAATGCACATCCCAAAGAAAGGCTTGGAATGCCCTGGCCCCTGCATGGATGGGAGCAGCACCAGCAAAGGAAAAAGGGAGCACTGGCTTTGGTTAGCTCTGACTTTGGCTAGCTCTGCTGATGTGTCCTCTGCTTTACCACCTTCCCCGAGGTCAACACTTGTCCAAGCATTTCCTACCTGATGCAACATAGAAAATAATGCATTTTAATTTATACATTTCATCTCTATTATATTCATAGCATACACAGACATATCTTACCAGCAGGCTCGCTGCCCAGTGAGATACTCCTGGTCTCTAACAAATTTTCACTCAATAAGCAAAAAACCCCAGAAAACACCAGGAAAACCTCCCTGATAAATGTGCCTGTTCACAGGGCTTTCACTAGCTGAGTTCAGAATGACAAATGAAAGCTTCAGATCCATTTTTTGTTTTCAATAAAAATCTTGTTTAACAGTGTCATGAATATTCATGTTTTTGGCACAGCTCCAGATGAAGCAAGAAGAGCCAACTCAAACAAGAAACCAACAGTCCACTTGGCTCTACAAAAGGATGCACTGGATTTTGGACACTAAACCACACACTCGGGGAAAGGTATAAATTTCAAGTTCTAGTGCTACCAACTTATTCACTTACATAAATGTACCTGTATCAGAATAAAATTGAGATGAAAATTGGGAAAAAAAAAAAAGTCTGACTACTGAGCACAATCAGCTTCACCCACCAGGTCAGCACCACTCATTTGGAATCTCACAAGAAACTTTTCTCTAAGGGTGCTTAAAGCCTGAGAAACACACTAGGAAGATGTTAAAGAGCATAAATGGCCAGATTTTAAGAATTTCCTATAAAAATCAATCCAGATTCCAATTTTCTCCAAAATACCCATCTGAAATGAATTCCCACACATGGCTCTTTCTGCTCTGAATAATGAAGCTCTAATATAACACAGAGAATAGCTAGTCTTTTTTTTTTCCAGCTACTAAGAACATGCTCAGATTGAGTTAAACTCAATTTGTGTTTCTTATTTTTCTATCCTTTTTATGTTTCTGAAAAAGACAAATAAAAGGTAAAACCAGTTATCCATTAAACAAACACTTGAGTACACTTCAGAGTGGCAACTGTGAATTTCAATACAACTGACTAATTTTCTTACATTTGGAAAGACTCAATTACCACAATCCTTGTGCCTTTTTCCCCACCTTGTCTTTCATGTTGCTGAATCAGTTGAGTATTTGGTGGAAAGGCAAATCACAGAGCAAATGTAACCAGTCCAGGAGGCCCCTAAAGCACTATTTAAATAATTATCAAAGTCACATTTCTTATCCTTTCAGATGTTTTTTGAGCAGAGAAGGACACGTGGATGCTTCACCTGCTTTTGCCATGAATCTGTTAAGTTTCCTCCTGAATAGCCAGGACTTAGGCAGGAACACAGCAGAGGAAGGAGCAGCAGTGGGACACGTGGAGGCAGATATAATTACACAGCCCAACAGGACAATCAGTGCCTTTCTGAACAAGCAGAGCTTCCCAGAACAAGAAGTTCTCGACCGTTTCCCATTCCCTGGAATTGCTCCTGCATCCAGCTGAGCTCTGGCCATGACTCACCCTCATTTAGGGAGATGAGAACAGAGCTGTTATCAGATGAGAACAAGAGAGGGGCTCTTACCTAACACATCTCCTGTCCAGAGCAGGACATCCCCAGAGCGACACCTTCTGCTCCTGCTTTTACTGGCATGGAAAAAGGAGCATCCCAAAGCAGAATCAGTAATATTTCAAACACGGCAAACCGTAGGACTGAAATAACCCTGCAGAGCACAAAAGCATCACCCTATCAGCTGGGTGGGCACTTAGAGCCCTTCTCAGCTTTCACTGCAGTGCCAGCACAGCCCCATGTGCAGGGTGAAGCATTTCAGAAAGCACAGTCCTGATTCAGAGGCTCCCTGCACAGGAGGGCACAGAGCTCTGCAGGAAAGCCTCCTGCAGAACTGGGGCTCACAGCAAACACTGCTCTCCATGCACAGCACCTTTAATGTCAGCACTCCAGGAAAATGCTCTGTCACACTAAACTCTGCTTGATTTCAGTGCAAGGTGGTACAGAGTCATTTCCTCCTGGGAAACCCCTGAAAGAGTTAACAGAGATGAACTTAAGAGGGCTGTAAAGATGTTTAATGAGGTTCCATCTAAAATCATACAGAATGTAACACAGAACATGCAGGCCTCTTGTAGATAATGATTAGATTTTTTAATTATCTCTTCTTAATTTTTTTACCCTAAGATGAAAAGATAATTGCCACACTCACCAGATAATTATGATAGGGAGCAGTGAAAACCCTAGAAAACAGTTGCAGAAAGACTTCTTCCAGGAGAATTTTTCCTTTCAAAAGAGCCAAACCTCAGAGTTGTCCCTGGCAGGGGTGTCACAGGGGTGTGAGGACTCAAAGCAAGCTGCCCAGGCTAGGAGGAACTGGTGACACTTTATTCTGCATCTGCATCACTCACAGAGGATCTCAGGAACACCAGTCTGGAGGGAAATGGGTAGCAGAACCTCGTGGAGGGGAGTTAGGCTACTGCAGTTTTGTAGAGCTTTTCATGAGACGTTTGGGGGTTTTAAGGCAACAAAACAGAAGTAGTAACACAGGGAAAGAACTTCTACTCCCTTCATTAGTGTTCACAAAAAGGTTGGGAGGGATTTTTTAACAACTGCCAGAAGTTCACAGGATCAATTCCACTTCGAAGTGGAGCTGTTTAAGAGCAGAACCAAAGTTCACATGCCTCATCTGCTGTGAGATCCCATTCCCCCACAGCACTTCCCAACACCCAGCCAGGGACTGTTTCCACCCTGAAGTATCTGAAATCTAATTAAACATGGGCAGGAATAAAAGCAGACTCGAAGCAGCTGACGTAAAATTCTGTGTGTGCTGAAAGGTGACACCAGTTCCACACCAGGGCAGGAGCCCTGCAGCTTACTGCTCTCCATCCAGCACAATCACGATGTATTTGCACAGCTCTGGCACCCATGAGGTGTGCACAGTGAATAAAAAGGACACGTTGTGGTGGGGTTTATGTCAATGTTTCCTTTGAGTAAGAAATAAAGCAGCAGTTACCATAGCAATGGACAGAGAGCCCATCAGGCGATGCTATGGAAATGAAAGAATGCAGGCTGGAGATGACAGCACAGCCCCACTTCAGTAACACACAGAGGGATGAGGCATATTAATTTCTGCACTACTATTCCAGATTGCTTTAAAGATCTTTCAGAAGATATTAACATTAACCAGCTGTCACTATCTACAAGCAGCTGATAAAATCTTCATTCAGCTCTCTCAATATTTCTGCCCAGTACAAATTACAGTAGCATTGTCTCAGATAGATAAGAGAAAAATTCTTCAGCAGTACCCTTGAGTCTGGAAAAGAGAGGTTACACATCATCCTCAGTGCTGTGCCAGGCTGGATTGTCACCTGCAATATCCTGTCTGGGGCTGAGAACAGCTTGGTTTAGGGCCCTGACAGCACCAGGAAAGGCACTGGGGAGCTCCTGGGGAGGGCAGTGTCACCAGCTCAGCCCTGAGCGACCTGAGCCCCGACGTCCTGGGGCTTCCCTCTGAGGCTGAGCTCCTTCCTCTCATGGATCCTGAGCACAGCAGGACCCTCCCACAAACCAAAGTCCTGTCTCAAGGACCCAAAGCCACCTCCCTGAACACTACTGGGATGTCACTTGCGGGGCTGTGACACTCCTGTCCCCACAGCTGACTTGTGACACACTGCCTGCTCTTTCTTGTGTTTGCCTCATGCTCGGGCCAGCTCTGTTCTCTTCACAAATGAATTACAGCTTTAAAACCAGCCTTTTATCATCTTCTGTCTCAAAAACCAGTATTACAAGGGTACATTGTCCACAGTCACCATCACACAACCAACAGTGACTAAGTACATACCAAAAAATGGTTTTGTCATTCCTTTCTACTGGAAAACTGTAATCAGACTGCTACAGAAGGGAAAATCAGAGGCTGCTGCTAATGTGGCCTCTCATGGGTATCTGGAATCCAGAGGAATAAAAAGTAGCCTAAAGCCTGTGAATATTCTCATTACTTTCCAAGGTCTAAATTTGGGCCCGTTCCTAAGTGACAGGCTCCTGCTTGGGCTGGTGTTTCCTTTCCATAGGAAGAAGTCTCAATGCAATCAGGGCTTTTTCTAAGCTAGACATAACCTCAAGCAGAAAAATATTTTGGTTGCTACTGGTGGTATCCGTACAACCTGCAGAGACCAGGCACAGCGAGTGACTCAGTGACTCCAGCAATTACCATCACAGCACCTCGTTTTTTAAAAGCTATGGCAAAGCTTACAGCCCTGAGTAAGCAGCTATGCAATCCATAGGAAAAATTAGTTTCCTCAAAATAGGACCCAGAGATGTCCAATACACCAAATAAGGAACCCTTAGGCTGGTCAGTAACAACATTTCTGCCTCAGTGATCACCTGTAGGGCTGAACTTCTTTGCCAGCACTCCTGGGGTGAACAAGAGACTAAGCATGGCTTTATGGTCTGGTCTGTCAAGACACTCTTATCTGCAAAACCAAGTTGTGATTCACGATCCACAAGTATTTATGTGTTCTGGTTAACAACTAATCAGGGAGGTTGAAGAAGCAAGCTCTATGTTTTGGTAAGTGCCACGTATTCCCTTTAACGGGCCTGTGTCTTGTACAAAGTGCTCGCTCTCGTGGCACTTTGGAAATGAAGGGTTACATCTTAGAGCCAGAGCTTGTATGAAAAAGAGATTCTTTTAAGCAGCCTGACAGCTGAAAATGCAGAGGGCTCTGTCTGAAGTGCTTCCCCCCATTTTTCTTTTCTCCCAAGATCCATGCTGTTTCTCAAGCCTTCCTTTCTCCAGTCTTGCTGATCCAAGCAGCAATATGAAAACCTAACACGATGTCGCTGGAGATGATAAGGCTGTTAATGCAAATTAACCCCCTGGCAGCTTTGCTAATACAGACACTTTGTAACACACCAGGAACCAGGCAAACAAACCAAAAAAATGCTGAATTTCCCTTTAACCCAGTCTCTTCTCAACTATGAATTAATCAGCTCTTCTGCATATTCAAAGTCTGTAGAAATGCAACTTGCTTTTCCAGAGAACACTACACTCAACAGCACACACCTCCCTCGAGAGACAGCACACCTGGGCAGGGTGGGATTTCAAGGACACACACCCAAGGGGGTCCCAACGGAAATGCTGGCAAAACCTGGAGTCAAACATTCTGCAATTTATAGGAAAGCTCAGCATTCTGTAGAAATTAACCACTAAGTGCAGAGTAGCTCTTCCCAAGATCCTTGTGCCTTTTGTGGGAGTTGTAACTGTAAAGTGCCACAAGAACACATAAACAATGTGATTTCTTTGTGCCTGTGCTGTCATGAGTGAGGAGCAGCATTCTGCCAGAACAGAAACTTCAATCAATCTGACACTTTCCGTCTTAAATAATAAGCCCCACAAGCACCACTAAAACAATAACCCCGTCAGATTTCACAGGTCTGCTAGCACAAGTACCTACTCTTGGATTACCCCCCATTCATCCTTCCACACCAAATCCTCCTCCCTGCAGGCTCTGAGCTGGGGCTGCTGGTGTCCCTCCCAGCATGACTCCAGCAAGTCACTCCTGCTTCTGCAGCTCCAACCAAGGCTCTAAAGCCTCAGTTTTTCTCAGGGATGCTCATTTCCATTCAGACCCACAGGCTCACACACTTCCTTGCTTCCAGGAGCCCTGGAACCCAACAGCTTGTCAGATAATCACACTGAGGATTCCCAGGAGATCCCCCAACGCGTCAGATCACAGCCTTTTTCCAGCCAGCCACAGAACATTCTCTCGATTCAAGCGAACTCCCAGCAGAGCGGAATTTCCCTCCTTACTGCCGCCTTGGGAGGATTGGGGTTTACGCCGTGTGATCTTCTAACGAGCCACCGTTGTCACTAATTAGGCAGGGAACCAAGGATTTAATTAACGCTCGTAACTCGAGTCGCACAAGTGGCTAATAGCCTAAACAGGAATTAAGTAGCGGTGCCTTATCTGCTCTCCAGGCAGCCCAGCAGGGTTAGGCAGAGCCGGGCAGAAAGGCTGGAGTGACCCCAGCAGCCTGGCACACCTGGGGAGCCCGGAGTGACCCCAGCAGCCTGGCACACCTGGGGAGCCC